>JAQGBH010005153.1:0-14977 GCA_034698265.1 Sminthurinus aureus | reverse complement strand
TCGCTTCCGGAGCCTTAAGCATTTATGCTTCAAAGGCGAATCAAAATCGTCCCGAAGGGAGGATTTTTAACTTTATTACATATAGATCCATATATTTAAAAGGTGAATACTGAAACACGAAATATTTTGTGAGTATTTCGTTATCTCGATTCGCAAGCAGTTCGCGTCTTGTGAATACTCAGCTTAATGTCATTTCGATTAATTGTCATCAAATATTTCAAAGAGGCATAAACCATTTTTACTATAGCGGGCCGTAAAGGTGGAAATAGTATAAATATTCATTAAATTGAGACTCGGTACGCCGAGAGACTCATTTTGTGCAGTCACATGACCACAATTAAAATTCAATACAATTGACTAATTTTAAATTCACATAAAATAAAAGTTTTTAATTACAACAGCCAAACCATAAAAGTCTCGTGCTTGAGACCAAGAATATTTTGTTTGTGGTGCAAAAAGGCACTTTTTCTCAAAAAGTGAAAAAAAGCTGTAGACTATAACAATGTTTAAAAATTGATTAAAACCCAGAAAAAGGCCTGGAATTCACAAAAATGGAAATTTTTTGAATTTGCATTTTTGTTTTGGTGGGGTCTTGTGCAAAGTATTTTTAATTTTTAGACTGAAAATCAAGTTTACAACTTTTATGGGTCAATCCCGATCCAGGATTTTCCATTTTTGCCATTTTGTGAAGAAAATACGCTATTTTCTGATTTTGTGGGAAAAGTAGCAATTTAGCTGGGAAAACAAAAGAATGATTTTATAATGGAGAGGGAGCGAATCGGAATTTGAGTGCTATATGCATGTGTGAATATAGAAATAGAAAAAGAAGAGAGATTATGGTACAAAAGTTGGGAAATTATCACTCGAGTGTCAAGTGTAAACTTGAATTTCCGTACACATGTTGGCTTTTATTATGTGTTGCTAATTGGTTCCCAAAACAAAAGAGGAGTCTGATGAATCAATCAACAATCAACAGTTTATTTTGTAAACAGTCAAGAGCCAAGACGGGTGGGCGGTGATTGGTGTATGGAACTTGGTTTTGGATTTAAATTGGGCATTGAGCATAGAGCATAGAGCACACTCTATAGAAGAGAATAAATGAAGCTTTACAGAAATCTGAGGATGACATACCAAACAAGTATAATTACAACAATCACTATTCAATTTATCTACTTTTGTCTTGCTGTTGAGGTCGGAGCCGCCTAAGCCAAGCCAATTCAAGCATCCATTGCATGTTCATGCTGTATTGTGTATTGTGTATTGGGTGTGTAGCGTGCTAATATTACTAATTACTAAATACAAATTCAAAACCTCTTCAGTCCCGGTTTCTAGTTTTCACTCCACACAACAAAAGTACACACTGTCTGTCTTGTCCTCTTCTTCATCACCAATCACCAATCACCATCGTTATCATGAAAGTTTTTCAACAAGCTCTAGTTCTTCTGGTTGTGGCCTTTTGCCTTTTGGCAGGCGCAACAACGGTAAGACTGACCAAACAATCCTGTTTTCAACTAAATTAGCTCTTTTTTACCTTTTGACAAAAGTCAACTCGCTTTGTCTGTTTGAAATTTGATATTCGAGTGCAGATTATAGTTGGTTGATGTTGCTTTTTTTTCAGGTCCAAGCCGCTCCCGGAAAATCACCAGGTTTGTCAAAATATGACACGAATTAATAAAACATCACCATAATATAGATTCTAGATTCTAGATACTAGATACTAGATCTACTCATGAAATTTGATCTGCAAAGGTCACCAAAGTGTACAGAAATTTAATTGATTCAAATTTGGATTCTTTTTTTTCTATAGCGGGTGCTGGTGCAGCGGGACAAAAGTGTTTCACGTGTGGAAAATGACCAAATCTAAAGCTGATTATGGATTTTACAAACTTGGAATAAAAATGTTCACTGGTTCTTTTTCCCCGCTGGCCAACGCAATCCAGTACCAAAAACTAAATCATTATGTGAATTTGACAAATTTTCCTCCGCCACCTACTAAAACTCACACAATGGAATAAAAAGCATGTTGATTTATGTGCTGTTGAATCTTTTATTTTCATTTCAACAATTTGTCATATATCAGAGTCAATTTGCGGATGATTTTTTGGCTGTTAATTTCAAAGTGTCAAAATAATAATCATGTAATCATGGTAAATGTAGGAATAGAAATTTTGATTTATTTTCAGTAACAATAGTAATAACGATGGTAATTACAAGCATCGGTCAATATTCACACATACACATTCATTTAAAATACAGGGAGACATAAAATGTCACGGATACTATAATAATTCTGGAATTTTTACAGTGAAACAAATATAAAATAGAATGGCATAATATACTATGTTACTTCAGATACATGGAACTATACATATTAGTTATATTATATAACTTATTTATTGGAATAGAAGGGACAAAAATGCGGGAAAATATTGAATTAAATTTTCCAATTATTCAGACGCTGAACAAGAAGCAAATATGCAAAAATCCCACCCGTACCCTGAAAAACAAATAATAATAATGAGGAAAACAGGTTTCACATTTTAATGGAAATTTTAAGCTTCATTTTTTAATACACATAATGTTCAATGTGCAATAATTTAACTTACGGAAAGTATGCTCGCCCGATTCACACGCAAAACTCCCCAAAGACGACACTCCCACGAATAACTACAAACATGTTTTAAATCCATCCTTGTCTGAAAATTAATTCCCCAATTTAATTCAGTATTCAGTATTCCGTTCACCCAAAAACACACAGTTGAAAAATTATGGATAAAAAAATCTAGGGCATTTTCTCAAACAACTTACATGAGCATCGGCCCAGGATTCCTGATCAATGAAGCAATCCTTTGCTTCACGTTGACATTTCGCAACCTGCGTAACATACATTCAAAAATTGGATCAGGGTTTAAATCAACAAAGGCTTTTTAAATTCTAATTTCTTAATCAAGGAAGATGCATAATTCATAAATATAAAAACTTTACATTGAAAAATGTAGTACACAAATCATTTGTTTGTTTTACCTTCAGTTCCAGAGCATCCATCCTCATGGTGAGTTGACAGAGACAAGAGATACTTGCGAGAACGCCGAGAATTTCCACAGGTTTCATTGTGAATGTCTGGACAATATTTGATAGTAACTGAACAAGTGTAAGTCCGGACTCGAAGAGAAGAGCTGTAAAAAAGAGGCTGACGAACCAATTTAATTTTTGGAAAAGCTTTCGCATTTGAAAAAAATTCAACTTGAACTGTTCCACAGTGTGCATCTCCCTAATTTCCACACTCGAAATTATCCTTTCCACAAGTTGTTCATACGCATTTCCAAGGAGGATGGCTGAAGCATAAAGGAAAGTGAAGGTGAACCAAACAATAGGAATGTGGGTAATGTCGATGAGGGCATATAGAATAATTTTGTATGTAGGAATTTCGGATGATGGCGTATTTTGGAACAAGAACGTGTTGAGCGGGCTAACTTGATCCGTGTACAGCTGGTAAAGTCCAAATATGGTGTAAATGTTGTACATAGTCATACACAAGAAGAATAAAAGGTGCGGCTTGACTTTTATCCACAGCTCTTTTAGCTGTGCTAAGTAATTTTCTATGCTTGTAAACAAAATATTAAATAATATACCAAGTTTTTGTTGTTGCTCACAAATAGTTGTACTGTTATTAAAACTGACTCTTTCTCTTTCCATTTCACTTATTTGCCGTAAAAAGGACAAGATTTTACCAAAATCACCAATTATAATCACACGTACACAAAGCTCAAGGACCGCGGAACGAGCTAGTGAAAATTTCCTCAGGAACAAATCTCCCGTTCCTGTCCCTAAAAATACCCTTGATGCGAAATCAAACCATTCCAAAGTCAATCCAAGATACAAAATCAAGAGACACACTCCAATTAGCTGTTTCACCTTGGAAACGGTAAAGGATGAAATATTTCCCCCCAAAAATCCAAATCCAAATCCAGTCACAGGAATCAAGCAAAAGAGGCGGCCGACTTTGATGACGAATTCAAGAATAGTTTTTTCCATCTTTCTCCTCTCGTCAATTCAGCTGACGGATACTCGGATAAATTAGACTTTGAAACTTTTTATTTTAAACTGAACAGAGCTGAAGCTGGAATCTGAGTGACACAGATTTTGGATGAAGATGAAAATGGAGATGCAGAATGAATGGAAATGGAAGGGGATAAAATAATGTGTAGTTTGTAGTTTGTACACATAACGTTGTACATTACGCATATGCAGAATGGAGAATGGATAATAGATAATGTACAAAGATGGGGAATTTTTATTGTCTTGTCCACACACACACACAAACATCCACTCTCACAAACTCTCATCCGCTAACAATAAGAAGAAAGGGCATGCGAACAATTAAGTATTAATAATGAGTCATAAAAATCAAATTTCCTTTGTAAGGTTTAAAATTTTATTTTAGAAATTGAAAGACTATCTCTTCTCTCGTCTTGTATGATTTGATTTGATTTGCTTCCATTTGTTTCAACCTATCGATCTCCATGAGCCTCAAGCCTCAAGTAAGTCTCAAGTCCAAAACTTACTTTTCCTTTTCCCACTAAATCACAAAATGCATCGAGTCTTGAGCAATGGTTCGTAAAAGATCACCCATTATGGAAAACACCAAGAACCAAGAGTTTTAATAGTTGAAAGCGGAAAAAAGGTTAAAGGAAGCAAGGGAACAAACTCAAAAAAGTAGTACTGGAAACCCTTTTACGTTTGTAAATCCGCATGTAAAACATCAAACGTCTTGTTTATGGTTTATCCATAAATACTGTAGCATTCAGCATTCAATCGCCTTTTTGGCTCACCACAATGTACACGAAATTGCAGGACAATCATGATTTTGGTTCACCATTCACCATTCAATCATTGCTAATATCCAGGAGCAAAGTAGGAGTGAGGTGGAGAGTGTGTGTGTGTGTGAGAGAGAGAGAGAGATGTACAACCAATTTTCCTGTGTGTTACTATCAGCTGAGTCTAGGCTCTATATTGTAGTTTGTAGAGCCAAATGTCGCTGAATGTTTTTGTGATTGACAGACGGGACGTTGTTCCCAAACTTTATTTTATTTTTACAATGACACATTTAAATTTTATGCAACTTCAATGCTTGGTCTTGGGCCTTGGGCCATTCAAAATTCAATGTGTAAAAAAGTTATCTAATCCTCATTTCATGAGCTAAACAATTTTATGTGCCACACAATGGTCAAGTAAAAGTGCGGAAAATGAGTTTAAATGTTTCTCTGTTTTGTGGACTGAAAAGAGGATTCAAAATAAATGAAATTTCACTTCCTTGTTCATGTTGTACATTTTATCTTTTTCTACTTTGACTTGGACTTTGATTCTGGAACGTTTTCTCTTTAAAATTAAGACAAATTAAGACGATTAAAAAACCCGGTCAAAATAAGTTTTCTGTATTCTTAAATACAAATTTTTGTCTACAATTTGTTTGAATAAAACGACACATTTTACTACAATGAGACAAAAGCATGAATGTTGGTTGTTCCGCTTGTATAGCTACAAAATGGATGCTTTGAATTTTGAAGTTTCAGCTATTTCCATCTTCATACTCTACATTGACAAAATGTACTAATGTGACTTTATGAATTTATGGGTTTGTGATATTTTGATTCTTGACCCTCGAGTAACTGCAGCCTTTATCTACTTTTTTAAATTTTCTTTTTCTGGGTCAGGATTTTCCATTTTTGACATTTTGTGAAGAAAATTGTCTATTTTCTTATTTTGGGAGAAAAGTATCAGTTTCCAATTACACATGCTTTATTTATTTATTTATTTATTTATTTATTCAAGAAAAGGCCAGGTATATATACAAACTTAGCAGTACTATCACACAGTTAAAAGTACTGTAAACGTTGCAAAAAATTTAGATAGAAATTTTTCGAATTCCAATTTCAAATGATAACAAGGAGAAAATCAAATTGATAGAGATAAAAGGTGCTTAATTATCAAGTCTCTCAATTTCTGTACCCTTCGCTTCGCTCCTCTTTGCACTCTGTACTCTGTACTTTGTGTCCATGCTGCGTATTTGTACAATGCACATTGTACATTGTAAATATTTTGTGCAGGTTACAATTAGCAAAGAGAAAAAGCCTGGAAATTGGAAATGAGGACATTTGTAGAAATGTGTCAATTTTCAATTTTCAAGTGCAAGAGAGGAGAACAGAACAAGGAATGGAACGTTGAGCGGAAGGAACTTTGTTTTGGGTTGGTTCGAAGTTTCTGCCCTTTTCGTTTCCCTTGTTCGCCCCTGAGCTTCCTCCTTTGCCTTGTTCTTTCTACTCCCTCAATTTTTGTACCCTTCGCTTTCATGTGCTTTTCACTTTGTAATTTGTACTTTGTGTTTATTCTGCGAACATGCACAATGCACAATGCACAATATACTTTGCTTCATCCAGCGTAGAAGAATGAACCTTGAACCTGGAAATTGGAAATCAAAACATTTGTAAATGTAGAAATACGTTCTTATGGAGCGGGAGCGCGAGATTTATATTTCAAATCCTAAATCACAATTCTCAATTCACACTCTCTGGAAAAGCAAAGTCGCTGACTTTCAACTCTCAACTAAACACTCCAAACTCAAAACATATTTCCCTCGTCAAATAAAAATTTCTTTTGACAATTGAGCTGATTTGAAAGTGCTAAGTTATAAATCAGTGTTTTATGCAGATACTTGAATTTCAAAGTCCTCCACATTCATTAGAATTGATAATCGACAATGTAAATTGAGAATTCAAAATGTCACAAGGACAAAATCAGGGTTCATCGGAAACGCAGAATAAAATTGAAGGAGGAAACACAGGTAACAAAATGAACAGAGAAACAAAATCAGCATCAAATCCTCCGGGTCAATTTGAACCAGATCCAAGTCATCAGTCAAATTCGGCAGAAGCCTTAATAACCGATTTGCCCCCGGAGGTAAAAAGCATTAAATTACACATCAATTTTTTTCTCTTTATTTTTATCCCGAGTCTTGATAGTCAAAAGCCAAAACAAAAGTGGAGAGGAAAGGAAAAAGTCACAAATCGCTCCTGTTTTATATTTTTATTGTACGATGTTTTGTATTTATGCCAGTGAATTCTTAAAAGCTGCTTAATTAATTACAGCTCTTGATGTTGATGCGGTTTATTTAAATTATTTTATTTACACTTTCAATCTATTTCCAGATGTTGCTAGAAGTTCTGAAATGTGTGGACACTCGCAGCCTTTTCGCTCTCCGACTCGTCAATCGCCAATGGAATTCAATGTCAAGCCGGATTTTGTGTCACAGACCGGACGCTAAAATATGGTTTGATTTTATGGACAAGAATAAATTTGTGTTGCACGACTGCCAACGTTTTGATGTTGGACTGCGAGAAAAAGAACTACAAGATTTTTTAATCTGCATGAAAAACTCGGAAAATGTTCCCTACGCTCATTTTACCTTTACCCTGCCATCAGAAGAGAAAGATTGCCCATCAACATTTTTTGACCACCCACATTTCCAAGACCTTGTTTCATATTTTTCCTCATCAAATTCAAGCCAAAATCCAAATCTAATACTCTTAGGCTTGGAATTAAAATTCTGGAGAACCTACCACGACGACACAATGGAAATTATTGGAGCAAAATTACGAGATTTGCTTCTAAATAAAATTCCAAGTCTGGAAAAGTTATCGTTAGAATTTCACTATCACAAAATCCATTCACAAGTCAAATTGTTTCCCAGCTCAAACCAAAACCATGTAGAAAATAATTCAGACCAACTTCCAGTTTCAGTTTCAAATCCAATTGAACCTGGACCGCAATTTCAGCTTCCCCATTTAAAAGTGCTTCGTTTTAAAAGCATGACAGCTTCAACCCATTCCGGAATTCTCGAGGATCTTTTTAAGGCTGCAGTCAATCTGAAAAAAACTTACTTTTACCCAACAAATTACCGTTTTTATTATGCAGATAACATAGAAAATTTTGATTTTCTCCAATCTCTTGGAAAATTTCACCTCCTCAAAAACTTTGAGTTTTATTTCCATCCTCAATTTCTTTCAAACCTCAGAGAACGTCCGGATTTTACTCGTGCCTTGTTCAATTTGAAGCTGGAGGAATTGGGAGTGACTCGATTAAATCTCAACACTGCTGATAAGGCACAAGCTACAAACTTAATTTCCAGTCTCTTTGAGCTCAATAAAGACAGTGTGAAAAAACTGGAGATGGAACCGCTCGGACATTTTCCCGCCCTCAAGTTCCCCAAATTCAAAAATCTCAATCAATTAAAATTACAACACGGAATACTTTTTGATTCAAATCCGTATTTTCCTCCGAGAGTTCGGGCTCTGGATATTTTTCCCGCCGTTCGTCAACTGGGTAAGCATTTGAATTTTGCAATTTCAAATCTGAATCATGTTCAAAAACATTCTTACAATTAGTACGTATTTTATGTCATTTTGATTCTGTCATCTGAAATTTTACATGTTGTGCTTTTGTTTTTAAATTTTCCACGTAGATTTACCTCCAAATTGGTGTTCTGGGTTTCCTCATTCCGACTCCATTCCCATTTTCCCGAGTGTCAAAAATCTCATTGCGAACGACGTGCGGCACACGTCAAATTTTGTTGATCTACTGCATTTGCTCTGTCCAAATCTCAAACACTTGAAAATCAGCAGAGAGTACGATCCATCACCACACCTTGACATTTTATCCACAGCTCCAGAAATTTGGAGGTGATGGCGCAACTCGAGTCGCTGGAAGGAAACGCTAAAACCGACGAGTATGAAAATAACTCTGAACAGATCGACTCTTATTTCTATGACATATTATTTCTATGTGCATGGAAAATGTTAAACGCCTTTATGAAATGCGAGAGAAAAGAGGTGGAATGTGGAACTTTCGTGGCTGGAGGCCACAGGCAGAATCAGAATCAGAATCAGAGCTGATGGCAGCGAGAGAACATCCGCCCATTTTTGACATGAAATGTACGAAAATTGCAATAAAATTAAAACTATGCATCAGCTAAAATTAATTATTTTTTTTAATGTTCATTTACACTGAAATGTTCTAGTGTAAGCTAAAAAAATTGTGATTTTTGCTTAAATCAACTTTGCACGGTGTTAAATTGGTGCTATGTTAAATTTAGCACTGGTCGTATTCGCCTACTATACAATTTGAATGGGAATAGCACCGTGTCAAATTTAGCACCGAGATAGCACCAGTTCTAAACGTACGAGAATTACCTCCCTGTTTGTTTTTTGTTCTTGCAGCTTTTAAGAAACTCACCATAAATCTCTGGGACCTAGATACTGGCGAAAAGACAAAACTGGACAGCAACAGTTACTTTGGGAGCAGATTTGGGTGGATTAGTGAAGATTACATCTTGACCCGCAAGTGAAATCGCAAAATCCATTGATTGACGATTGACGCTTGACGCTTCAAAATTGAAAAACGTCCAGCTGTTCTGTTCTGCATGAATTCAACAAAAAAAATTGTCCATATTTTTTGTGAATATTTTTAAACAAAACATTTTCATGTAGTTGTGTACAAAACCAGAGAATTATGCAATATCAATAAATAATGTACTTTTGTACGCATTTTCCGCTTTCTTTCTCTTTGTCATGCAATTTTGCATTTTTTAATTTACCCCACAAAATAACAAACGGCGTCGAGTCCAGCCAAAACATAGATGAATTTATTCCTTGACACATTTCAACTTTCAACGCCACTCAATAAAATTAACCACGTTGACTTAAACACCATTTCCTTTGAAATATGCAAAGCTTGGGACTTGCAATTATCCTTTTTAATTTTCGATTCAGAACTCAAAACAGAGGTCAAAACTCTTATACTCAAATACTACAATTCATTCAAATATTTACAATTTATTGTACGTTAAATAGGGGTAAAAAATATTACAGGTGTAAATTACACATGAAGCACCAACTGCGACAGAAGACAGAAGACGGAAGACGGAGCTTTGCTTTGTTTTGGGGTCCGTTCACAATTTCTCTCCTTTTAATTTCCCTTGTTCGTGTCTTTGCGTCGTCCTTTCTGCTCTCTCAATGTGTGTAGTGTATAGGGAATGAAAGTGTGTCCTCTGCGCAATTATCATCATCAATCTCCACCTTTTTAATAATAGGAGATTGTTGCGAAAATCGAGAGAAATTCATTTCAATGACTTTTGATTTCCAAAACCTGAGTTGTTTTGAGCTGGGGGTTTTACCAAAACATGCAACTCATACAAAGTCCCTATTGACACATTAACATGTCAAAAGTCATAGGTGAATTGAACTTTTCTCGATGTTCGCAACAATGATGGCCGCTTTTGCATGTAAACAAGAGTCAGCTGTTCCAGGACGGGGAGGAATACATGCTAGATCTCACCAAGATCTGGACATAGTCCCTTCTCCGTATGTACTAGGACAGGTTATGTGACTCGCTGCATGTACAAGTGAGTGGAGTTTTTGCACATTGTTACTGAGTGAATGCCAATCTGCCCCACCATAAAAGTCCTAATGTGTTTTCGTGTTTATAAAAAACAGTTTTTAAATTTTTAATTTTTATTTAGTGTTACACGATGTCTATTCTTGCGAAAAAATTATATGTTATACTCAGCAACGCTAACAATTATTGAAAAAAATCCCAATGGTTTACAGTTAGCCAGTTAACCAAAATTAATTCTTTAAAAATACGGTACATAAGAATTGTACATATATACATATGCTCGTAGGGCAGACTCTCCTCCCTTTCTGACTAAGCTTTCATTCCCTATACACTAGAGATAAGAGATAATACGTATAAAATAAATATACTGAAAATTCCGTAGAGCGGATGTGGTACATGTGTAGTTTGTACAGAATTGAGGGTATATTCAGGAATAAGGACTATATGATTCCTATATTATGCATACAATGTTCATGACAACCTTATACCTAAAAGAGGAGATGGAGGAACTCGAAACTTTTCCTAAAGATTGTTTTAATCAATGAGTCCCATATCCCATATATAAACAATTTCCACGTGTACACACACACACACAAATTTAATTGATAAAGTAATTATTAATTGATAAGTAAAATAAAAGAGAAAAAGTATTTTTCCGACTACATTCTTGAGAGTTTTGGAGGGAGGTAGTGAAAATTCAAATTTTTTTCATCGTGTGCACAAAACATAAAACATAAAGCTTTGGTCAACTTTGGTGAATAAGTGCTTACTTAAATTGTTATAAAATTGTAATTAATAATTATTTTGATTACGTATAATAATCAATTTATAAATCACGGGACGGGGACGTCATAACCCAAGAACAGCATTTTTACTGACAACTAATAGTTACAGGTACAAGTAAATTTCATACTTGTTAAAAATATAAAGGTTTTACTTTAGCTTTACTTGAAATTCAAGTTGAAACCTGGTTTTTTATAATTTAAATGAATGTATGTACTTACAAAAACGGCAATGCATAAACTGATTCAAAATTTTTTCATTGTACATTCATTTTTAGGATCGGTATTTTTGTAAAGATTGAAAGATTGAAGACAGCGACAAAAAAAATTTTAAAAATCCAGGAAAATGGATCTCCGTGATATTAATACGATTCAGGATCTTGTTGCAAACATGAGTGTTTCTGAAGGAGGAGGAGGAGTAAAAGAAACTGGTCCCATTCACAAATTCATGTCTTCCATGAGTGATACAACGATTTTCTATCAGCTAACAAAACTTGGGACATCTTTATTTCTTTGGATTGGTGGACAAGATGCGACACTGACTGATTTATCCTTATCAAGTCCAACACATTATGATAAGAGTGGAATTCCATCTACAACAAGAATCTTTGGACCTTTTGGTGCTACAGAATCAACTTCCATTGCTGCAAAACTAGCCACGAAACTTAAAAAACCCATTTATGTTTCATTCAATCTTCAAGGCTGTGATATGCAAACTCTTCAACAGATTAACCTCCGTATTTTTGAAGAACTGTCTGCCAATCCTGAAAAATTCTGAATGCTTCATTTATGTGAAATATGAATTCAATCTATTTCGACGTTCAATATAAAGTAACATAATATGTATGCATAAGTGCTTTTATTTTTACTAAACAAAGCATTTTATATTCAAAGAGGATAATAATATAGAAGATAGAGAATGAAAGCAGCAACATACCTATACTTTTTTTTCTATAATCTGTATTATTTAATTTTTTCACTGTAATGATGTTTTTCAGATTAATATTTATAACGTGTACAGTATTCCTAAAACTACATTCGCACTCGTTTTACGATCGCGATATCATTATGACATTTTAAACATGAATTCCTGTGTGCATACAATATATATCATATATCATGTTAAATATTATAAAAAGAAAATGTACTTAATGGGCTGTTATATTATGCACTAGTAAATACATAATGTACAAAGTTAAATAAATATCTAATGTACACAACAATGCTTGTGTGTATTTGAAGACTTTGAATTTTGAATTGGATTTAAGTTTAGAAAAGGTCTTTTGGACTTGAACTAAAACTATTCTATTATTTTTGCCACAAAATTATGACAATCCCAGAAAAACATGCTTTTATTCATTGCCTTTTAAATCAGACATATAATATATGCAAAATAATGGTTACAGCTACACAACACGAAAATAGTGCTAGGCTTAGTTAAAATAATTTAATGTTAAAACTTAATGTAAGTAAAATAGAATTATTTTGGAGTGTGAGAAACAGACTACATTAGAAACATAATGGTCATACAAGCACAATACAAACTGGTATAATTAAGTTAAAGGTTTTTATCAGCATTAAAATTGTTTTAAAACCTTTTTACGTGTATAGGATAAACTTTCTTATTAGCAATCATCTTAACATGCAGTTTTTACATTGTTTTGTATACAAAACTCGACAGTACACCACAGGTCCACAGATGTACTGTCAAATCTCCTATATATAGGAATTAGGAATTGTACAAATTTTTCATACATATTATAGATTTTAGTTCATGTGATTACTTTGACTCGACAGTATAAAGTATAAAGTATAAAATATATTATACATATCATAATTGAATCATAATATTTTTCAGGTTGCACGGGTTATACGACTTATGTCATGTGAAATGTGAGAGTTGACTCGAGAAAACAACATACAATAAGAGGATAATATGAAAGAGTTCTCTTCACTCTTCACACACGACTTTTGCGTCTCAAAGGTAGCAGCCACAAGGCCTTTTAGAATCTCTAATATTACAGATTCTCAAGGCCTTTTAGAATCTCTAATAAGGTCCGTTCATTTGGAAAAAGGACTAATGTATTATCTAATGGGTTTTGCCCATGGCAATGCACGAACCTTATTAGAGCCAAGGCCCTTTAGAATCTCTAATAAGGTCTGTTCATTGCCATGGGCAACCCATTACATAATGTATTAGTCCTTTTTCCAAATGAACTGACCTGTTATGAGACTAAAAGGCCTTGCAGATTCTAAAAGGCCTTGGTAGCAGCCACCGCCTCAATCCTCAATCAACACTGAAATCATAACTCATAACTATATTATATTTTATATATTTTATATTTTGCCTTTTTTTATTGGTCCGGTTGAAGGTTGAAGCACCAAATCCTGTGTCTTTACAGTAGAATTGATCCTCAAAGATTTTTTGTTCCCAAATAATGCATTTTTCGGAAACTTTGAGGACTAATTTAAGGTACTTGCCACCTATCCTCGACTTTGAAGGGAACCAATAAAAAAGGGCAGTACTTCAACCAAACTCTGTATAAAGTCCCAAAGCTGTACGTCTAATACTTTGGTGATAAGTCGTGGGTGCAGAGATATTATATAGAAATTGCCATTCTATAAGGACTTTTTGCATCGAGTCTGAGTGATATAGTAATAAAAATAATTAATTCTGAAAAAATTCACAGTTAACATGGATCCCAGCAAGATATTTACGGATTCAGAACGAGGGGATAATCCAGCCTGGTTAGACGCGACGTCTTCAGTCACCGCAACAGGTCCAGGATCTAAAAGTAGTAGAAGTCGTCGAAGTAAAAAAACTACAAGAAAAGTGCAAATTATTCGTATTACGCTAATGACTATACTTATTCTTTCGGGTAGTTGGTTAATCTTTTATCCTCTCATAATGCATTACATCGTGGAGGGAGCACATTATAATGAAACTCAAAAACTACAAAAACATAGCAACTGTACTCGTCACAAAGACCAAATACGGTGAAAATTAGCAGGAGAAAATTTTCAGACTTTTGGAAACTTCTCTTATTATTGATGGAGTTCAAATTAAATATCGAGCTGAACAAGATCAAGTACGTTTTTCTGCAAATTAAATACGATAATGAATGGAAAAATTCAAAGCATCACGCAGCTTAAACACAACATTGATAGTCATATATATCTGTAATCTGTACTGATGTGCATACAGTGGAAAAAGAGAAAGCAAAATCCGAAATGAGGGAAATGAGAAAAATACAAAATTTTTCACGTCGTTCATTCAATGCCATTTCAGAATCGATTAAAATTTCAAGTTCAACATTATAATATTATTACATCATATCTTTGCTTTGTAAGAAATTTACAACCTGAAAAAGTATGTTAAACGTTTTCAATATCTATCCAAGCTTTTTGCAGGGATCCCGTAAATATTCTGAATGAACAAAAAGTTTTATCAATCTAATGTTTATGGCTTTCTATGTCTGTATGTGCACTGATCTGGAGGCCAAACGGTTTAACGGATTGACTTGAAATTTGAAACGTAAGCTTCTGAGGGGTCAAGTAAGCGGTGTAACTTATAAAAAGTGAACTTTGACCCCTTGAAGGGTTCCCCCGGGGGAATCGGTATTTTATGCCTTTAGAAATGACATTTTATTCGGTTCCTATGAGTTACAAAGCTAAAGTAAACAATGAAAAAATATTTGCTTGACGGAAAAGTTGTTTACGCACTATCAACGTTCTGTTAGCAAGAA
>JAQGBH010005152.1:0-14979 GCA_034698265.1 Sminthurinus aureus | reverse complement strand
TACTATCTACGACATGTCGCGTCGAGGAACTTATTTCAATTTATGAATTTATATGCCCATTGCTCACAGCTCATACAACATCCATCTTAATTATCTTAATGCATACACAATGCAATTACATAACAATAATAATTATTCTGTGTTCAAATCACTAAAAATTCATCTACATTTTGCATGCATATATAATGTATATAGTATATACACAATATATATACATGGTGAACATTATCACATTGAACGACAGAACAAGACTGATTCACCATATCCTTACAAAGGCTTATAGAGCACAACTACTACTACTATTTAAACGATATAATACGCGTAATATTGTCATATGTCAATAACATATAGAATTATACATTACTCTACTTATTACCTTAAAGATTTCTGAAGAAAACGTCAAAACAATAATGTTTGCTCTTTATATGTATTATGTATTTCTATAACTAAAAAATGTGAAAATATTGAGACCGAGGTATCCGACATAAAAGAAGAAGAATGGGAAAAACTATGTAAAACATCATTTGGATGTGAATTATGAATCCACTCATTATTTACTTTATAATAGGATACTGGAACGACATTATAGCAATAAACCCCTCAAGTTTTTTATCATTTGTCTTATATAAACAATCTTGTATATTTTTGGCTTGTAAAATAACACAGGTAAATAAAAAATAATGCGGTAGAGTGGAGTGGTAGTAACAACATTCGGAATGATCATAAGACCATTTTTTTCATTCAATTTCAAATCCGGATAGTACTGAGTTTACGAATAACATGGAAAATTTACACCCAAACCCAAATACGTAGAATAAAAGACCATTAAATAATGAACAACATACAAAATATTATACTACTGGTGTCAAGAAAAGAGTCATGAGACGATACAGTTCATTAAAACTCTTACACAACAACTTTGATAATAATGTTATGATAATATACACATAACGAGAGTTGAGAGAATGCCTATATACCTATACCAAATAAATATTCTAGCTATCTACAAAAATAACATAAAATGTATAATATATAGAGTACAAGAGGTGTAATATACAGTTTAAAACTAAAGCATTTGAGAAACTTTTATAATCATAATAATATATTATAAATAATTATGCCAGTATAATTATGATAGGCTACGTAAACTAAGAGTGGTCCTGTACATTTTTCTGTTTAAAATGGCATAAATTAACATGGCATTTTTGTCTGGCCTTTGACACTTTATAACAAAAGTGTACCGAAAACCGAAAGTTGATACAAAAGTATCAAGAATAACATAAAACATTTACACAATAAAACCATTTAAACATTATTTTGATGGCTATTTTTCAATGATCTTGTTGTTATTATTATTTGATATTTGCTGACCTTCACTTAATTCACGAGCCAAATCCATTTCAGCAAAGCTCCATTTTCCATCACCATAAAACCGTAATACATGGGTGTGATGTTTAAATAAAGATGGCCGATGACTGATTGTCAACAAGTTAATATTACTAGACACTAACAAACTGTAAATTAGGTCCTCAACATCCATACTGACAGCGGAAGTACACTCGTCGAGTAGGGCGAAACTTGGTTTGTGATAAAATAATCTTGCTAATCCGATTCTTTGTTTCTCCCCACCCGATAGAACATCTTGCCAATCACGTACAGCATCCCATCCACCTTCACGAGTGACGATATGATTCAATTTTACTTTTTCTAAAATTTCATTCAAATCTCCATCAGTCAATCCTTTTCTTAACATTGCTTCTTGCGTATCTGGATAAATCACTTGTTCCCGGAGATTTCCTAAACTCATGTATGGCCGCTGTGGTATATAATATAAACTTGATACAGGAGGACGGGATAGAGTACCACCATATGTAGGCCATAAGCCAGAGAGGATTCTAAATAAACTACTTTTACCTGTAATCATAAATCATACATGAATATTTTTTTGTTATTACTTGAGCACAAATAATAAATTGTAATAGTATACTACTTGTTATTAGTACTGCAATAGAAAATAAAAAACACATCTTCATACAATAATAAATAAGAATTAATAATAATTGTTAACGTACCACAGCCATTAGGTCCCGTAATTAATAAATGCATTCCAGGTTTCATAAGTAAATTAAAATCAGGTACGATAACATCACCTAAGAATATGAAAACATATACAACATTTTATTTTACTACCCTTTGATCTGTCATATTCTTGGTCTAGGTATGTACTATATATCACGTACAGTATTTAATACAATGGTTTTATTCTCACCTGTTGGAGTTACAATTTTGACGTTCTTTAATTCTATTATTGATTCTGGATTCTCCATGACCAAACCTGAAGAATTTTACAAACAAAATTGTTATTAGTTTATATAGTCTTCTGTGCTATGTACATATGTACCGACACCGAAAAAAATATATTATATGAACATACCGAAATCTAGTTTCCTTTGTTGATCACATGATTCTCGTACAAAATTTCCTTTAGAGACGTCATCAAAAACAGTGAAAATATTGGATACTCTTGATGCATATCCAGCTAGCTCAACTAAATATTTTAGAATGAATAAAATAAAGAACAAAAAATGTTTTTTAGAATGAAAATTCAAAATTGTACCATGTTTGTTGTGTAATTTCAGTAATTTGTATATTAACGGGTAGGAGAGCTTTTGACACTCAAAATGTACACACATGTACGAATAAATCTATAAATAACTAACCGATTTCTTTATAACTTGAGAATAATCTTTCAGTCGCGTCGGATCCTGTCATTAACAAATTCTTTGTTGTCATATAGTACTCTGATCTCGTTGCTGCTCCAGCACCCTTATCAAAGCCTTTAGCGGTCAAAATTGGTATTGCTATTTAACAAAAGAATATATATAGATATGATTATAGAATATAAAAGACATGTTTTCAAATATAAATACAAGTTTCATCACAAAAAGGAATATTATGGAATATATTATTGCAGTTACAGTATAATATTTACGGTATGTTAAAACAAACAAAATCTTACCGATGAGAACCATTCCGGCACCAGCCCAAAAGTATTTCATCAAATACTGTTCAATCACAACATACCACAATTTGGCTAAATAGATCTTTTTGCTTTGACTTGTTTCATTTCGGAAGGCTTGTTCTAATGTTTTCTTTTCAATGGCATCTCCTCCGTAAAAAGCAATTTCTTCACTATTGGCTACAAGTCGAGAGTGGCAATGCCTTAGTTGTGCCTTTAGATCAGCCTCTTTTTCTGCTAATTGACCAAATTTCGGAGAAACTTTCTTCAAAATTTGACTGGTTAAATAAATAACAACAGAAGTTATCTGTAATTGAAAAAGAAATAAAAGGATTAAAAATATTATATTAAATATATAAGTTACTGAAAAACCTTTGAGCCCAAGCCCAAATAATATATTATACTTATATGTAGCAGAATAGAGAATAGTATTTCATATTTTATTTATATTATTTTTTTAAATATGTAAATCCCCTTACCAAGGCACCAGGTAGTGGGTTTCCACCAATATTTCTTGCTCTACTGATCAATGTGAAGGAAATTAAAAATGCATCCAATGTAGGTTTCATTAAATGGGAATAGAGATGTGCTACTGAATTTGCAAACGTTGAAATATCTTCTGTTAAACTATGATCAGGATTTTGTAGACGACTATCAAGATTTCCAACTCTATTTAGATTTCAAATTTAAAAATCATTTTTAGACTACACACTACACCACATGAACATATTTTCATTTAATGTTTACATAATATTATTATGTCGTAGTTTTTTTTTGTACTTTGAACATACCTGTAATATACTTGATTGTCAAAATATGATTTGTACGCGTGTTGTACAAGTCTTGTTCTAAAACCTAGAGCTAATTGTTTCTCTAAATAACGCATAGACGAGTTGAGGAAACAGGCTGGTACAGCAATAGCAAACCATTTCATTAATAGAGTAAAGAAGCCAGAAACATTTCTGCAATAAAATATATAAATATTAAATATGTAGATTAGAAACCTTTCATGACAAAATACATTCAGAGGGTGCCTTTTGAAGGAATGTTAATGTATATCTTCCTTTTTTTCCAGTTTACATACCTACTAACAATTTCTTTGATTATTGATCCCTCTAATGTGGCCACATAAATGGATAGGAAAGTCTTTGCCGAGAGAACGGCGGTATGTGTCATAAGGATTAATGAGGGTGTTGAGCCTATACTAGGAATCATTATTTTTAACAGGAATTTCATTTGTTTGAAAAATTCTTTATTTATGGCAGCTCCAAATCCTGTCTTCTTTTTCGGTGGACCATTTGTCCTTCCATTTTTTCTTCTTGAGAGATAAGCCGTCAATAAAACTAGTGCACCAATTATTGAGAATTTTTGAGCAGAACTCTGTAACAGAAATTTTTTTACATCAATAACTTTTCATGGCAAAATGCAATTGCAAATTTTTGATACAAATTTCATGAATACACTGATAAGTGGTACGTACTACTACATGATACACACACTTTTAAAGCTAAAAATATCGTAAACTTTGTGACGTACCAGTTTCATAAAAAATAATGCCCATTTCGGTGGAATATATTTGATGGGAATTTCAGTTAACTTGGATAAAACCCCCGGCATTTTGAACTATGTATTTGATGAAATTTAGGTGTATGAAGAATGAATTACACCGTGATTTACACTGAGTGATGTGAAAAACACAACCATATAAATTATACACAAATACACGTACTCCGTCTTGCACTAAAATCAGGTGTGTTCCGTTGTTCACAAGTTCCACAATTGATAATTATTATATAAACACTTCACCTTTAGCCTTCAATTGATTTTTTCAATTCTCAATCATCATAACACTGTTTGATGCATCAATTATGTATCCCACGTACACTTTTCCTCCAATTCACTGTACACTGTGGAAACTGAAATTCTGGACCAAAAAATCACTGATTCTTCTTTTCCCCTTAGGCTTACTCAAGCTCTTTCGATCAGAAAAATAAGAAATCTATAAAATCCAAAACAAATAAAACCTATTAATACACATAACCTATACATGTTATAGCATATTCCATCTAATATCTTTGTCATCTATTCAGTAAATTATTGATGATAGAAAATCCTACAAGTATCATATTCGAGATACATTTCACTCTGTGTGAATACATTGTCCGAATTCAAGTATATAGTTTTAAACTTGTGTATTTTCCATATCGTGCATAGTACAAGATACTACATAATATATTACATTATGCATCCCATTTCCGTACAAATATTAAGTTAACATTAGTTTAAATTTCCATTAAAATTACTTATGGAATGAAGTAAAACGTGAACACTAATACACTGGCGTGATTACAGGTTAAAGTTTCCCCTCAATCCTCAACTCCAAGCAATTAAAATTTCAATGAAATTACACAATGTGGATGACTGTCTGTATTCCATTATCTTCTGAAATGTGTCACGATAGCTTTTAACCACTTCACTTTAGTTGATGATTGGAATAGTGCAACATGGACATGACAAACAAAATTTTTTCAATGTAGATATAAATGTTCTGATGGACTGATGTCAACTGTGGTTTCGTGACAAAAAAAATTTCACCGTAGATCTTCACCGTCTATCTGACCTATCTGATGAATGTTGTATGTGTGTAAGGGGGAAGATGATTATACCTATAATGAAAAAAGAAAGATTTTAATTAATATTATGAATACAACATCAACTCGTTAGTACTATACATTACTAGTGTTATATCTTATTTCACACATACAATAAAAGTTCTATGTAATAATATGTAATGTACCACACGTGTATTCTATATATTATTTTATATTGTGCTGTATTATGTACTATTGTGTATATATACTATTCCTTATCATAAAAATATGTATTAAAAAAAACCTGTGAAACGCAACAAATCTGACTACATCTATGAAAAAACTTTACCCTTTCAGCCAATAGAATTACAGTTTATTGTATATAACGTGTAATGGACCTAATACCAAGTGACTACTGTAGTACTATAGTTTTAACTTTTGATGAGCGAGAGAGTACATAAGTCTCTATTCGTTCTGTATAAAATGATAAATGATATATAATCATAATAATATAATCACACATACAAAGATAAATTACATGCTACATAAATATCTGAAATACATGAATCTTCACAGAATCATGTGTTTTTTAAATTCATATCAATAACAATTCTAACTTCTAAGCAGGTGTGTACATTTTTGTTTTACCAAAAGAAATAATGAAACAGACATGATAATATTTCAAATATAAATTAGTGTAAGTATAATGACACCACAGTTAAAATACGACAGTGGAGGAGATTGAGGACAAAATACAAAATATGTGTATATACTGCCTATTTGTTATAGATTATAGATGACAGATTTACATAACCTCTATTATAGATGTATTTCACCTTTATTATCTTATCTTCCTTTTATCAATAACTATTAACTATAACTTTTTATAAACACATACATGCACTAGGGTAGCATGTCATGTATAAAATATAAAATAAAAAATTCAATAGCAAAACAAACTGCAAAGGTATGTAAATATAGCATGATTTTTAAATATTTACACAAAATTAATGACAAATAACAATGTTACACGTACTATATATATATTATATACATTATATATTATAGGTAACTTGGAGTATCATGTCTCACTTAGTATCGACGACACAGTTAAAAATTTTAAATATAAAAATATAGTTATTGAGTAGGATTAATGATTGATATTATATTGATATTGATTGATGGTTACGAATTTCCAGGCATGGATTTATCCAATTACTTAAATACCATTGATTGTATTGTATTGACTGTATTGTATTGAGAGTATGGAATAATAGTTATGATTGCTGAGTAAAAACACTAAGAATCTTCTTTGTTATTGATTCTACTATTCTACTAAACTAGTTACTAGATATTAAATAAAAGAGAGGAAACTCTGTTAAATTTGCATACTCGTTATTCACGGATAAAAAAATATTTTTGATCTCCTCACATATGATGAACAGTGTTGTGAGATTCTCCATGTGATCAGCTGTGATATCATTTCTAGCCAGTAGAGTCGTCACTGATAAAATTCTTGCACTAAAGAGTTCTGTGACACTCTCAATAAATAATTCAGATTTTTTAATTGATTGACCTGTCTAGGTCTGTCAATTCCAAACTGACTGTCCCAAAAATATTATTTCTAAACAAAATTGAGAAAAATATCTGATATCTGTCTCTGTCAAACCATGTATATGTAAATAGATGTTTGAAAAGTCTTTTTATATTTCAGATATTATCAGACAAGACTGAAAAATTGGCTACGAGAATTTTTAACACCAAAAATATAATATTCGACTTCTACAGACCCTTCGTCACTTTTAACTATTTTAATCCAACACTTAATTATGAATACAATTCTGTACTTTTGTTAATCACGAATCAAAAAGGTCAACAGAATGACAATCGAGAATGCACATTTTCATTAAATGATAAAACATGTACAATATGTGATATGTGATATGTTTTCCCACTTACAGTTTTGTATTGTTTGCTTAGATTTATTCTGTGTATTTATTATGGTTTCGTGCAAATCTCTTTGTTCATCAGTAAAAATTGGGTAAAAGTGATACACACAGAACACACGTCTGGAATCTGGAAAGCTTATCCATAATAAAATGTAAACACTAAAAATGTTCTGTTCTACTACTAAGATACACAAAAAGAATTCAATTCCGCAATTATTTATTATTATTTTATTGTGGAATACACTGAGAGCAACTATACCAAGAGTGTTGTGCACAGTTCATGTTTAAAACAAGTTAATAATAATATAATAATCATAAGTAAAAGTATAGTAGCTCTCCAGTAGGAAATGAGTAGTATTAGTCATCACCACAGCCGTGCACACACCATTTGCCTATCCATGTATACTTTAATGAACGTTAGCCAACAATAGGTTTTATTATAGATATATGGATGCATGTATATGTGTACTAGTGTGCTATATCTACATGTTATACTATATAATGAATAGTGTATGTAAAAGTGATGGAAGCTTCTACGACTATATATTATAATAATATTATAACTACTTATTAGTGACCCTGACCATTGCTTTCGTATATACTGTTCTCTCATTTCTCAATATTTATTTCTTCTATAATGCATAGTATATAATGTTTTGGGGGTTTAATTGAGGATATTATAGTATATTTCAAGAAAACGTAAATATTAAATACATAGTTATACAAACCAACATCCCTATATTATATATAGTAGTATATTTGATGAATCTCATAACAATGCATTTAAGTACTACCAGCTAAATCGTCCCTATGATCTATAACATTCAATATTTTATAACGAGACTCTCCTTCGATCTTCATTTTTCATATTTCTTAAATACAATACACAAAGATTCAATACATAGAAAATAGAAATATTTTATAACTTAAATACATATGTATCCATAATATACATATAATATTATGGATATAGATTGTACATATTAAATGTATTTCTGACAATAAGTACTGAAATCAATTTTATATGCCTAGGCTATAACACGCATAATGAATATTAGGTGGCATTAGGCACTTCCTGCATAAAACTAATATGCTGACTTTACTGTTTTCTGCTATACTTTTTTTACAGTAAAATTTCTTCTGCAATAATAATTACTTATATTTTCAGTGATAGTGTGACAAAAAATTAATAGTATTGTGTACTATATATTATGTATTATGTAGAATGTTGAAAGTTTTACACTATTATATTATGTACATACTATGTACTCACAACTCATAGTCAGTACTTTTCGTTTTATTCGTTGCCTTCAGTTTTTTAGCTGTATATACTTGATATGCTTGCGAAATCTACAAATTACAAATGAATATAATAAAAACTGTCCAGTACATATACTGTGTATAGTATATCATCTATGAACTACAACAATCTAAACACTTGCATACGATTCGTCCAGAATGAGCTTCATCATGTACAATGTACAATATACAATATAAAGTGTAGAGCGGTTAATTTTCCGAGTTTCTTTGCCAGTGTAGAAAAAAATGCTACATTACTATTCCTCAATTATTATAAGTAGAGTAATATGCAACTTGGTTCTAGTAGGAAGGAGTGCTTAGTGCTTATATCTATATTGTACAACATGCAGCTTTGTTAGCATTTCTTGTACACTTTGACTGTTGTGTATTGTGTATATAATTTATAGTATGTTATACTGTAGTATGTGTGAGAAAAAAAGTTACACTGGCAATTTCTAGTCATTCTGAATTCTGACGTAAAAGAAGGAAACTGATCACTATAGTACAAAATTATAATTATGATGATCATGATTATCTGTAATACATAATAATACAACACTCCATCAAACATTGACTCTGCAGGAGTCTTACATTCTATCTATGCAAACAGCACCGTACACTGCTCATTTATCTACTTTTGTACTCAAAATTCAAAACTCATTTACTATTACATTTATACGATATGCATTTCTGATTCATTTCCTTCGTCTCCCAGACTATTATAGACAACAGAAAAGTTAAGTAGACTGCAGTGAACAAATGTAAAGCACGTAAAAGTATGATTCAATGTTCAGTGCGAGGTGTGTGTGAGCTGTTTTTTTTATGAGAAAAAGCTTTGCAATGTTGACACTTGTGATGTAACATAAAACATAACATAGAATCAACAAAAGTTTTCTTCAAACTTCAAACGGAAGTCCAAATCCCCTCTCGCCTCTCTTCTCTCTACTTACTTTACAACTCAAATGTTGACGTGTACTTTTACAGTACATCAGTAGAAGATATTCGAAATGATAAAAGTTCATTTTCATGGGAAACATAAAATGTACCACGCAAGATGAGGGAACTAAAACGAATAACGAATATTTCATTTCATTTCTCCACATTTTCCTACAAACTATTTAAGTAATAAGTACTGATACAAAATACAAGTCAAGACGGTAAATCGGTTATTCGTTTATTATTATATGAGTCATAAAGAGTTTGCGAATTGTTGTTTGTCCAAAAAAAAGTGGTCTGGTCTCAACTCTGAACCATATTTTCAGACATAAAACCTTTGATTCAGTTGGTTTCTAGTTTGTTCTGCTTTCTTCTATGAGCCGTCTTCTCATTTTATGCTTCAAGTTTACCTTCTGTGGTTGCATGTTTGTATTTTCATTTTCAAATTTAGCTTTACAGCTCTCTGTTATCCATAATCCATATTGAATAAAATACATGCATGTTATAATGGTTATCAAAATCCGAAATCCAAAAAGTACATTATTTGCAGTGTATAATGTTCTTGGTTTGTTACCACGTGTGAGGTTTCTCCATTATTTCCAGTACTACATACTATGTATCTAATCATATGCAAATTACTCAAATTCAGATCACAAAAATGAGCATGATGATGTGTATAATATGTGTGAAAACAGTAAAAAATATAAAATATTATAGTAAAATCGTCCGTCGTCGTTTTGTGGAATTCTTGGGCCAAAATGTGGTCAAGACATTTGGATTGCTAAATAAGCTAAACGTGCCAAAGAACTTGTAGCAAAAAAGGGAAGCTTGAATAAAAAAAACATGCTTATACACTTATTGGCATCATTTAACAATACAACTAAAAGTCAAACTTGAAACTTGAAGACAAAAACCAAGTATGAAAATTGAAATAATATTGAAAGCGAGGTAAAGTACATCACGTAATGTTTAGTGAATTCATTGCATTCCGTATGTAGTGTGTAGTGTGTACAATGCACAATAAAAAATGATATGATATATCTATAATATTCTTTACATTTTACACGCTTTCTGTATACACATGTACATGATTTTTTTCCGCCTTTTTACATTTCAGGTTCCTTCTGATTCCTGACAGGGACGTTGAGACTTCTGTTGAAGTACAGGTAGACGTACACATTATTCACTACTCACACATCGAGCCTGTGTAATGTGTACACTGGGAAGAATGAGAAATACATCATGTTATTTAGTTTGTAGTTATAGAGCCGGATGAATGGAATATGGAATTGGATGAAGAGTGTGAAGGTCCTTGGGAAGACAATTTGTTTTGTTTTGTTGGTTCATAGACTACTAGGAGGATGAATATTTGTTCGTCACAAATGATATCTCGTTTATTAGAAACGAGTGTATAAAAAGTCTACCCATGAAGAATGAAAACGCACTCAAATTCATGAAATTATACTCACTTGTATAATTTACAACATACATATGATACAATACTCAGTACTCAGTGTATCTATAATCTACACTATC
Organism: Sminthurinus aureus; assembly: GCA_034698265.1. Lineage (NCBI taxonomy): Eukaryota > Metazoa > Arthropoda > Collembola > Symphypleona > Katiannidae > Sminthurinus > Sminthurinus aureus. Next base: position 3,649 of record JAQGBH010005152.1, on the reverse strand, counting down.
TACTATCTACTATCTACTGCACTTCATTCTCCATTGTTTCGTATTTCTTATACCTACTATTTTTTTTCTGGCAAAAACATAGAACATACATGTAGGTATAAAGTTCAAGACATTCCCATACATATAATTCATGTAGTATGGACTCCATGCTATGGAGTATGAATCATAAAAAAATCGCAAACTCAAATCTTTGATTTAACTGAATCTAAAGTGCCATATTATTCTGATTGTAAGTCCATCTATCTATTAAAAATATGACTACCAACTACAACCAGTTCTCGGTTTACTGAATTTTGACTTACTACTTTTCAGTATTTAGTACAAAACTCTGGAAATTGGAAATGGTTTATGGAATAAAAAATAAAAAGTACACACCAAAATAAATGCCAGAGCACCCGAATTTTTCTGTATTTTCTATGCAAAATACATAATATATGGTCACCTTTTCAAAGTATTTCTTATAAAAGTAAAATATATATTATTCAACTGTTTATTTGTTTTTGGTTTTTGGTAATATTTAATTGAGGAACATTCAAACGTCACTGCACAAATAAAAATAAATAAACTGAACTATACTTTACACTCCTGTATATTTTAAAATCGTCTATACAAGATAATACATTTAAACATGGTAAATGATAAATGAACATTAGAAATAATTATAAATAAGCTACACTCCTCATATTTACCTCTTACATTCGTCATTCATCATAACATCTCAAATTTCGTGTTTCAGATTGCGAATACAAAACACAAATTGAGTATAACATGTAAAATGCAATATTATGTGCTACTTTGAGGGAATTTATGAAACTATGTGTACATATTGTACATATATACATAAATCAATTCCGTTCAGTGACGACGAGTAAGTGTTCCGGGGGTTTGAGTATAAACCCAGCTCTTTGGCCCAAATATGGAGGAGGAGAACCAGGCTCCAAGTTGAATTCAAAATTTTGAAGGATTCCAGTAAAAAATAGGAAAAACTCATTGTTTGCAAGGGATTCAGCTGGACCTAAATTTCAAAAGAGTAACATGATTATTGTATTGACTTTACGCCTAGAAAAGTATTGTTTCTCTAAGAGTAGTCTCATTGTAAGTCTCATGTAAATTTTCTATTGAATTTACATGAACGTTTTCCGGTAAAATACGGAATGAGTCGCTCCTCCTTTCGGACTGCTCCGTTTGCATCGAGAAATCGCTCAGGACGAAAAATGTCCGGATCGCCCCTACAAATCAAAACACGTCTAATTTTTAGTAAGGTCTCTACATAATACAGATCTAGCGTTTGTCATTGACAAAAACAAGAACTTTTTGAAAAAATGACCGAGTATTTTACCAGTATTCGGGGTCGTGATGAATACGATATAGGTTCCATAAGATAACAGTTCTCTTTGGGAAGGAAAATCCTTTGTATTCACAATCCTCTGTTGCAGTGTGCATAAGACCTGGAGAAAGGAAAGAAAAGTATTCACTATTCTCAATTCTCAAGGCAAAAGCAAATCTCTAATGTAGTGTAGACTAAAACTCGTAAAAATATCAACGACCAACATGATTGAAACTTCACTTACCCATAGGGACCATAGATGATTTTCGGAGAACTTCACACATGGTTGCTTCAACGTATGGTAATCTTTACAATTAAAAGTAAAATAAATCAATGATTAACCTAGAATTTACATCAGATTCTATACTTTTTAGCAGCATGACACATATATGTAGTTTCTTATACCTTGGTTTATCTCCAAAGGTTGGGCATCTTGATTTTCCTATAACACTATCAATTTCCTGGTGAACTTTTTTCTGAACCTCAGGGTAGCAAGCAAGATACAGGAACGCCCAACCCAGAGTAGACGATAAGGTATCCGCTCCAGCGAAAAAAAGGTCAACTAAATTCATTGGTGATTGTTAGTTTTAGTTAGAAGTTGTTTTTTATATTATGTATTAGTGGTTGATAAGAATGAAAATAATTTCGTACACTACATTATAAATTACACATTACTCACGAAAACACTTATCCAAGTAAATTATATAAGTTTAACTCAAATACAGTGTAAAAATGATAAAGTCTCAATAGCTTACTTATTGTAAATCTCAGGTTATTCACTGAAAATAAAAAAAATAAAGAAAAAAACTTAACTCCATTTTTCTATACATTCCTCTTTTGTAAATATGAATTGAAATTACACAAACATACATAAGAATACAAAGGGACATATTATTATGATTACTAGGACTTACATCCAACATCCTTGTAGAAAATAGAAGTGGGATCTTGAGTATTATAAATTCTAGTAAGGGCGATATCAATGAAGTCACGCTCATGATCCGGAGAATAAGTTTCCATGTGACTCTTTAAAATATCTCGACCGAGTTTGTCAGGTGCTCCTAAATATCGAAGTCCTTTTGTGTATCCAGTATAATCTGGAGCCAATTTTGCCAGCCAAGGTAAAAATGCCGTTATCCCAACCATATTTTGATCTGCAAATCCTTCAGACATGATGTGATACACATTTCTCATTTGAGGATCATCCAAATCATACTTTTCACTTGTCAGAATTTGCCAGACACAATTGATGGCTGCAATTTCCATTGGAGGCTTAAGGTACATTGGCTTTTTGGTATTTCTCCTGTAAAATTTACATGGTCAAAGAAACAAACATTGGAATTTTCAATTCTTTGAAATTTTCATGTCAAAGTATAAAAGGTGTCTTTTTCATCAAGTATTCATTGACAATTGGTAAAAGGTAAAAGGCATAATATTATGAATATTATTATAGATTATTCATGGTGGTAAATTTACTTTAAAAATAATATGGCTTGTTCAACTTGTTCCGTGATCATTCCTTCCATACTTTTCTTTCCAAATCCCATATCACGTAAAGATTTTAGAGTAAATCTCCTCCAATCTTGCCAGTCCTTTCCTTCTAACAATCCTAAACCTGCAAGTTTGTATTGTACATTGTATCATTTTATCGTAATTATTTATGGTCGATAAACAAATTTCCAGAGAAGTGAATTGTAATTGCAATTCAATTCTCTGGAAATTTGTTTATCGACATGCACAGTGAATGCAGTAGCAGTAGCAGCAGCGACAGCATCAGCCGTTAATGGTAGATAATACTACTTCGGGAAAGGTAGATAAATTCTTCAACTGTGCTCATAAAGGAATTCCTAGGGAATTCTTTGAAGCCCAAACGGCTGAACGGATCTTCATGATTCATACATCAAATTATAGGGATGCATTTGAAATCCTCAGCTTCATCATCTTCTAATTTTTGACTCCATTCGTGTGTACATAATTTTTCCATTGGTTACGAATGACAATCAACAATAAACAAACAAACAAACAAATAAACAAACTTTCCTCGGATGGGGAATTGAAATAATACATTGCAGATAATGGAATGAAGGATTTTAACTATGATGTCGATGATCCCCAATGCATCCCTTACAATTTGGTATATGGATCATGAAGATCCGTTCAGCCATTTGGGCTCCAAATAATAATTCCCTACGAATTCCTTTATGAGGGGAAAAATTTATCTATACCTTCCCTTAAAAATTAAAACCATATACCGTAAGGACATGTGAGTCGGAACAAAAACCTTATGGGACTGAAAAACTTTGTTCTGGATCTCAGCTCCTG
>JAQGBH010005151.1:0-14984 GCA_034698265.1 Sminthurinus aureus | reverse complement strand
GGGTTAAAAAACATCTCAATTAACAAAATACATTTCCCAAAAATTAAAATACCAACTTTTGTCCAGTTAAACCCATTTTCATTTTTTCCTATAGTATTAAATCAGCAATCTGTTTTTCCATTGTGTGTATCATCTCTCTTTTTGAAAAAGGTATTTATATCTACAACATCAAAGATAGGTAAGCACTATATATACTACATACATACCTAAGTGGACTTGAACGTATAAAAAGTTTTCGACCCTTTTCAGATGTCATAATAATAATATTATAAAAGCGAGAGAGAGGTATCATGCGCTTTTACTGTTATACATATATATATGTATACGTACAAATTTTCTGATACCTATAAAAACCATTGTTCTATATCGTATCTAAAACAAAAAAAAGGGTTATTTATTTATTTGTAAAATTTTGATAAAAATGTGGATGTACAAAACTTGATTAGTAATTCCTGCTGTCATCTTGTACTTTTTCATGTATAGAGGAATTTTTACAAATCAAAAGTCAAAACAAAAAAAATGCTGACGTCTGATACTACGACGAAGGAGGAGGATGTTGTACAGTCCGCTGAAATTTCACAAACAACAACAACAAATAATAATGCTACAATGGAAGTGGAAAGTGATAATAATAGTAGACAAGAACAACAACAAGATAAACCAAAAGAAGAAGAAGAAAATACTAATCATGGGGATGATATTGATACAGTGAAAAAGAAAAGGAATCGATCAAGAAAGAAGAAATTATATTCTGAAATTTGTAAACAAATGGAATTTTACTTTAGTGATGCAAATATTTCAAAAAATAGAACAATGGAAAATTTAATTAGAAAAGGAGAAGGATATGTAGGTTTAAATGAATTTGTGAATTTTAATAAAATTCAAAAAATGACACAAGATATGGATTTAATTCAAATGTTACAAAAATCTTTGAAGGAGTCAGAAACATTGGAATTATCACAAGATATGACTAAAGTCAAAAGGAAAATACCATTTGATAAAAAGAATTTAAAATCAGAATCAGAACTTGAAGCTTGTACTATTTATATTGAAAATATTCCACTTCATTTTGATCAAGATAAATTGAAAGAATTATTTCAAGGTAAGACGATAGTATACTTACTTACTTAAATGTGGATTTTTACAATTTATAAATATTTTTATGTATTTTTTATATATTTTTACATATTTGCTATTTGCTGTATATAGTTAATGCCATTAAAATATTATTACAATGTTTAATGTTAATTTTATATATATATACTACATCTTTTTTAAAAACAGAATTTGGACCCATTTCATATGTTGCAATTCCAAAATCTAAACAAACTGGTTTACATAAGGGATTTGCTTTTGTTGAATTTGAGAATGACAAAAGTGCACGGTGTTGTTTGAAAGCTTATGGTGATATTGGACTTTGTTTACCGGACACTATGAATCCACAGGATTTACAAAGTGTAAAAACTTTTGATCGTACTGAATCAAGTATTGGAGATACGGAATCATTATCAGGGAAAATTGGATCATCAATTGACAATTATTCTTTGACTGTTCAAAAAAATAAACGTAAACATTTTTCTGGTGAACGTAATAAAAACAAGGATAATGATGAACAAAATCAACAAGAGGGTAATGATACTGTAGTTAAAGAAGAAAAAGACGATGAAATACCAAAAAAGAAAATTAAAATATCAGTACAACAAGAACAAGAACAAGAACAGGAAATATTAAAGGAAAAGGATGACAACAATTCTAATGACAAGTCATCAAACTCTGAACAACAACAACAACAACAATCAGTAAATATGACTGAAGAAATACAAGTTAAACACTCAAATGAAGATAATAATGTTAAAGTTTCAAAGAAAAAGAAACGTCGTAGAAATCAAAAAACTAAAAAAATTGAGGATATTGAAAAATGTGAAAGTGAGTCAATTCAATTAAGAATAATGCCTAAAATGAGTTGGCGTCAATTAAGAAATAGATATTTAAATTTACAAAGAAAACATTTGAGTGATTTAAAAAAATTATATCGCTATCAAAAACAACAACAACAAGGTGAAGAAATAGTAGTAGACAATAATGATGATACTGATGATGTTTTAGAACCGTATAAATCAGGACCAAAAAAGAAGATGAAGAAGAATAAAAAAAAAGAAGTCACTATTGTTAAACCAAGTGTGCTAGTTAAAATTGGATTTTCTACTCCTTTTCCTGGTTAGTGAATCCATACTTTCTAATTTACTGATTTATTACTGATTTATTTATATTTAATATTCAATTATGAGTGGACAGTGCAAAAATTTACATCTTAATTCATTGAAAATAGAAAAAATATATATATTCGTGTAGGAATACAACATGTGAGTATAATATCGTACAATAGTACATAATATTTCATTGACGATAGAAAAAAGGGAAATATACAAATTATTATAAATATATATATTCAAGGAGTATAATATAATATAAAATATAAAAGTACATATGATATACATTTAAGTAATGCACTATTTTAAAAATATAAGCAAGAATAAATACAATCTCTAAAGATAAAACAATAATTTTCGTATAATATTCAGAGCGTATAGAATAGCACAACCACTCTGTGCAACAATCGTTTTTCAAAAGAAAAAAAAACGTATTTTGAATTTCAAACTGCAAAATCAATGAATTAAGATGTATTTTGTATAATTTTTAACACAAAATTTAGTATAAAAATAATCTTTTATTTATTTGTTTCTTTATTCAACAGCTCAATCTGAAAATGATTTGAAAGAACAACTCACTAATGAAATTATGCCAAAAGAATGGTCCAATGCTCTTCAATTTATTGACTTGGCCACTTTACCATCTCATGTAATTGTAAAATTAAATGGAAATGATGACTGCATTGAAGCTGTATCCGATTTTGTACAAAATGCTATTCCTATTTATAATGATGTCGAAATTCTTTCTGCTGAGGCAGCTGAAGAATATTGGCAACTTGTACGAAAGAATTTGAAGCAAAAAAGTACTCGTGGAAGAGATAAAATCATGCAACAGGCAATGAAATCAAATACTCATATTCGTTTTGATGACACTAACTCTCCAGAATCAAAAACAAAGGAACAAGAAAGTGTGTGATTAGATTAAACAAGAACAACAACAAAAGTAAATAATTATGGTCATTTATTTTTTATTCGTTATAAACTGAAATAACTGAATGTCTGAGTTGTATCTTTATGCTTTATGAAATAAAAAATTGAACCAAAAATAAAATTATTTTATTAAATGAAGTGTTTAATAGAAAATCTAATTTTTATTTTTTTTTTATTTTTGTTATACAGAGATTTTTGCAATAAACTATGTTCAAACCCTTTTGCCTGGATAGCAGCAAGGTACCTATTATCTCATCAACCTTATTACACATGTGTTATGATTTAGGATTTAGTATACCATAATTATATCATTACATACTTTCAAATTTCAAATGTAATGATAATAATATATCATTATTGTACTGAAAGTATTTTTTGTTTTTTATAAACAATGATGTTATGTAGTTCGATTTTTTAGTGTATCGAATCAAAAAAATTGAAAGGATTAGTTACATGGTTAAGTATAGGCACGACGAGGGAAAGTAAGACTATATATTATTATCTATTATAATGTATTTTATTTTAAACAAAGTGGCTCATTACATATATTTTAAATGGATCTGTGTTGTCAGTTTGATTTATTTTTTTGATAGTATTATAATATATCTAATATGATGAAATACTATGTGTTAAAACTATCACCATAATATTACGTAGCAAATGTCTATTCTTGAAAACGAAGAGTTATTTTCAAAATTTTGTCGTCAAATTGTTCAATAGGAATAATCTTAAAAAACCCTAATATTTTATACCATACTACATGATACATGATACATGATGCATAAATCATTTCAAAGAGAATATCTTTTTGGAATGAAGTATTTTTGTTTTCTTATTTGCTTTAATATTATATTATTATGCATTTAAAGAAATAAATGAAGCAAAATATAAAATATACAAAGTATATTATTTACTCTCAAAACGACAGTATAAAATGTGTTTATTATTAAATGTTTTCAAATGTAATCATCTCAATTTTTAATATAGCTAGATACTAGATACATATAACATAGAACATATACATGCATATCCATACATATGCCCATATTTTGCATGCTTTATATTTGACACAACGTAGATTTAGAAGAAATTTTTTTCAAGAATTATCCTTTATTACTAATTACACCTTTTTTCTTGGCTCTTAAATAATCGCTTCCGGACAAAGTCGTAAAGTTATACCTATATTTTATATTGTAGATGTGGTTATTATACAAAGTGATCATTCAACAAATACTCATTCTATAAAAGGTTCACAAATACACAATGCAAATGTGAAACAACATATTTGTAGCAATAATTATTTTTAGCAATATTTTCGTTCTTTTATCCAAAAAGTGTACGTTTTTGGTTTACTGGTATTAGTACCTACAATCCATAAAGAAAGAAAATATTTTCTACAGAGAATAGATCCATTATCAACAACTCAATAATAGTAAAGATGCAGTCATCTCTTGTTTTAAATTTCCTGGTTAATAGTTTTCTCTTTTCTCAAAAACTTTTAAGAATATTTTACTGCTAGTAATATAATATGAATTTATTTTTGTTATCATTTACTCACAAAATCCAAGGGGTTTAAAAAAACAAACAAACAGAAATCTCATAAAACACTAACAACATCGTTATATTATTATACCTACGTTCATAGTATGGTGTACGTTATGTTTGAAGGAAAGTGAGAATCGTTGCATATATGTAAGTATGCAGAACTCATTTCATGTACATCCAGACACATTTGTATCTCCGTATAAAATAATTAAAAGTAGAATAATAATAGTGATATAGACACATTCTAGAGAGCAATAAATCTAAGTATTACAACATTCTATCTACTTATAATTATTTAATAATATATTATCATTATGTAAAATGAGCATGAAAACGTAAGCACAAAAGTCTAATATATATACATGTTATTAGTTATTATATTTACCCCTCTCACAATGATGTTGATTTTTTTAACACCTATAAATAATGTTACAAAATTTACAAACAAACCAAATTATGTTTTATGCGTACATGTATTACAAAATGTTTTTCAAATTTCATAATACATGGTAGACTTTAAAATAATATAATATAATAGGTAATAGATGAATATTTTTCAAACAAAATAAAAAAGTAGCTTGGAGTACAACAAATGTAAGGACTTTCTACACTTTTTATGTTGTGGTGGACGGGGTTGTTGTCGGGTTACAACGACAGACGCAACATGATGGAAAAAGAAACCAATCCATGAAAATCCCTTTGCAGTCATTATCTAAAAAAAGGTGCATTATTTAATCAAAGAAAAAAATGTTTTAGTTGGACAAATCTTTGTCTTATTTCATTGGATTATAAATTTTTATACATTATGTATGATGATTGTACATGATAATATATTTTTCAGTTAAATATCTTATTATATGTGTAAGTAGACTTGAGAAAAAATAAATATTATGGACATTTCGATTTTTAAATGACTATAGTGCCAGTAACTACTGTACTGCTCTAATATTTAATATTATGCTAAAAAGAGGGTGGAAGCTTTAGAACTTAAAAAACTGCTTTGAATGTTCGAAATTTTACTGTAAAACGTACAGAATACAGAGTTTTTTTTTTCAATTCAATACTTAAATGAAAAACCCAATCTTTGGCAGTTAAAAACTTGTACTTGCGTAATCTTTGTCTCGCGAGTCCTTTACAAGGTAAAAATATCAAATACACAATGTAATTCTCCAAATTTTTCGCATCGTAAAGTATAAAAAAATAGTACATATGTACTTACCGGGTTCATAGGCAAGTAGTCTGTGCCATTTATATTTTTGCTCGCATCCACATTCTCCCGAACACCTTTTTGTCGAACTTTTTGCACAAACTTCTTGGTGTATGGCCTGCTCAAAATGCTGAGTATTAACTATCGCACGAACTTTTCCAGAACTAAAGCAGTATAACAATTGAAAAACATGAATTAATCCATGTTTGGAACATTTATTTTTTATGAAAAAATCTTTGCTTTGAATATTATTAGAATTTATAATAGTATGTCAGAGGTCAGAGGTGTTTGACTTGTTTACCTGTTAGCGGCCCAAAATGGCGTGGTGATTTCCACAGTCGATTCACAGCTGTCAATCCTGTTAACAAAGAAAGAAAGGAACTTGATAATTTTTTACCGTTGAAAAAGGTTCTGTCTATACACGTAGTTTCGTTATCATTTATCATATAGACAAAAAATGTTTCCGATTTTGTCTCATGCTTGAACTTACCGATTAGATTTGGGTTGAGTAATTGGACTTCCATTTTTCGGATTTACTGTTTGTCTTTTGTCTCTATGAGTGTCAAAAGTACTGTTTGGTGAGCCTGAAGTACTTCTTTTATTTACAAACCCTTCATTATTGAATAAATCTGGAACCTCATGCTCGAAAACCTCTCGCGCACTCCTACGTAATGAATTTCCTCCTGATCCGTCAAATGATCCTGGATTCATTTGAAATTCTCCATACATTCTTTTGATCAACGCTTTGTTCTGGTCTATAAAACTCTCAATTTTGTCACTGTAAAGTTAAAGAATTTATTAAAAAAAATTAATTCTTCTCATTTCAACATTATATGATTCAAAATTTGATGGTACATTGATTTTCAATTTCTTCTGTGCATTACACGGGATAAGAAGTCCCAGCTGTTGGGCAAAATAGTTGATTCAATCTTTTGATGCATGGCAAGCCTCTCAATATTTCACCTCTAATTTCCAGGCCGAGTGCATAAGAGAGAGCGGTCCATAATATCTACAAATCAAAAGTAGAATTTCATGTTATTTTGTCCTTATAGATTTCAATTTTTCAAAAACAGTCATACATCATCATAGGAAAACGACCTTTATACATATTTATATATTGTGTGTTTTATCTTTTTCAAGCCTGTTATTTCTTCATGATACACCTGTGTGTATTATATGTACATATATATTATACATAATTGCAAACTGGTCTAGTAATATTTCATGCAGGGGTATATATTCTGTATTAAGGATTCTCAATAACTGAATCTAAATACATACTTGGCTTTTGTGCTATCGTTTGGGTACAACCACTTTGACAGTATTTACATACATATATATATATATATATGATACAATCCAAGTATAAACAGCCACGGCTATTTTTGCATGAAAGCACATTTAATATCAACTTACCACTAGATTTGTTGTATACTTCATGATTAATTTTTAAAATGATAGCTTATTATTGGGATGTCCTTTAATACTTGTGATGAATGTGTGTTTGTACAGAGTATACAGGCTTTCACTTTTAGATGTAGTGAGCGTACGCAAAGCTTTTTTTTTCTGTGCAATCCTAAAACTAGAAAGCCGAAGCTTTCACCACCACACTTTGTCCTATGTCAGAAAAAGTAGTACCATACATGTGAATAGTAGATTTAGTTGAAGCATATTTTTCATCTTATTTTTTTTACTTCTTTTACTTTTTTGTCTTGATGGAATTGCTCACAAGAATGAATGATCATATAAATTGTTACACACACTGTGGCGTATAATGTATAATGCACAAAACTATAATCAGTTGACCGAGCATAAAATTCAAACATATAAATAATAATGGTTAATTCACCACACTTTTATGTATATATATAGATAACCGGTGACTATCAAAATGAATGTGTTTCTCTAATTTAAAATTTTCCAACTACTTAGTTACAACTGGTGGATTAATTCGTATTAGATTTAATAAAAAAAGTCACTCAATTTAAAAGTTGCTTGAAATTTGACCACAATTTATAATTTACGCTACAACTTAACAGTGGTAAATAACATTTCAGGACACCAAGAGTGTGACAAACTTGAGACTTCCTCCCACAAATAATGTAAACGATATAGTCACACAAAAAATTCACAGCACAGTCCTTTAGTAATTTATTGTCTACTTGTACAATAACACTGATGAGGGAGAAGCGCAATACAAAGTAATCATGAGTAAGGCAACGAGAGAGATGACAAACACAGCAATAGACAGAGAAGACGAAGAAGAATAAGAACAAGAACAACACCGCCAACAATAACAAAAGTCTTTTTAGAAGACAAAAGGACCAAGAAGGAAATTGTCGTTCGTCATAGGGAAAAATAGTATAATAACACCACAATGAATAATGAAAACAGATAGTAGTAGAATAGGGAGGAAAAATACTTGAATTAATCTGCGTGTAAGTGTTTAATGTGTAAAATTAATACTTATCTATCAATCTATGTATCTATCAGTTTATAGACATATTATGCTTTTAACTTTTAATTTCTTGTCGTTTTTTCTGGCCGAATGAAAGACTTATGCTGACGTTACGGATATTTTAAGTTTTAGTGTTACTACTTACTACTACTACTCACAGTACAGCCTTTTTGTGAAAATATATTATGATGTATCTAACAAAATGTTTAGGGATTGAGGGAAAAAATATTATCTTGTACACAGGAGAGGAGGATTAAAGGGAAAGAGATTTCATGTTACGTTATGATGACTGTTGGAATAAAAAATAAATGGGGATCGTGTATATATTGTTGTTCATAATAATAAAACTGGAGCCGTATTGAATGGAAACTGAGGAAAAGGATTTGTCGAGTTGCTAGTTGTTTTTCAGTCAGGTAGGCAGGCAGTCGGTCTTGAATTAGAATTACTCGTTCATTGAGCGTATCTTCTTGTTGTTTATTACATTTTATATAGATTATAGATACAGATGCAATTACATAGTACAAAGTAATGTATATAAGATATAACATAAGAATACGTGTCCTTATAAAAGAAATGAAAATTTTATACACATATTTACTTATATTGCACCTTACATCTTACTCGTCTACATATATTATATACTGTTTCATATTGAGCTATACAGTTTTTTTCTTTGTGTTGAAGTTTCTTAATGGTTCAGTCTTACAATTGCAAATGCATCGATGTAAATGATACTACATGAGACTTGCGTATAATAATGTAAGAAGAGCTTCTCCATAATATTTCATTCCTCTTCCTCAGTTTCATAAAATATCAAAATATAGTCCTATAATCTTAAGATTAGATATATAATATAGACTATTAGATAGACTATTTTGGAAGTAGGATATCCCAAGCACTTTAAGTGAGCTCAATGTATCATAGATCAGCTCATAGATCAGCTCAATGTATGATTGCATTGTATACCACGTTACATTAAACTGTGTAAGGCATCAGGTGACCTTTTCTAAATCCGATGTTTGAACTCTTGCAGATATTGTATAGCCACTTTATGATTATTTTCAGCTTTGATGTTCTCAAGAATATCAAATCTCGTGAGTCTCGAGAGGTCAAAAAAGGTCAGAGTCATTGTACATGAATGTATGGAGTGCGAAAACGGAAATTAAAAAAAAACACAATAACAGCACCCGTTTTGAATAGTGAACTTAAGATTTTCAATTCTTTAAAGAAAATGCGTGTTAAAAATTAAAATTGAAATTCCTTCTGAGAATTTGAGATTCGAGTAACCCTACGTGTAATAACTCAATGATATAATTACAAAACACCTGTAGAAGGGTTTGTACTCCTCTGAGTTATAAGTTATAAGGTAATGGGGAATAGTCTGTGACTTGTCTTTCTTTGGATTTTGGTCACGGTCGAGATGGCTCTGGTTCCCCCACACATTTTCACGGTTAAGGACGCATGCAGTACATAGATAGATAATACATAATATATACCATATACCAGTTTGTTGAAAGAGTCAAATTGTCAATGTAGCTTGTTACCAGTCTTATTTAGTATTAATTTAGTATGTAAGTAATAGAATATCCATAATAGTATAATAATATATTAATCCGACGTCACCTTTTACTTTCCTTCTATTTCATGTAGGTATACTGTACATAGTTCTTTTATAATTCATGCATACTAAATAATAATATTCACCCCAAGATTTAGCGTATCCATTTATATCATACTTATATTATGATATACTTCAAAATCTGGTGGGATAAGCTACACAAAACGCAAAGCATCTCCAGCGTGTGCTCCTTAAGTGACTTTGTATATTAGAAATAAATGCACTTCAAGTGCATGATGTTGGATCTTTACACTTACAAATCCATAGCACAAAGCTGCTAGTCTCATAGGTGAGAATATGAATAACTGAAATGAAGAAAACTTGTTACCTACAAACATTCTGGAGAAGTAAAATGTATACATTCATGCTTGAGTTACTCTAACCATGTTCAAATCAAAAGGCGAGGTATTATAAACAAAAATGGTACTAAATCCTTCGTTGCACGCCGTATACTGTATTCAGCGTATACCATGTACAGTGTACAGTGTACAGACTACAGATAGACATGCAGCATGCAATAACACAATCATAAGTATGAAATAAAAGGTTTCACGTGTAAAAAGTACATACTATGATGTGCATATTTCCAACACACGTGAGCACTATTCAGTCGTTGTCTTCATTTTCTTGGATACGTTTTTGTTTTTCCCTCAGAATTAATAGTCGTTTCATCGACTCGATTTTGACACCCACGCCCAGATAAAGTTGTTAGAATTAACTTTGTTCTGTTTTTTTTCTGGTAGAATATCCTTCAATTTTATATATTACTATTCCTATTCTATTAAACATTTATTTATATTAGATTTTAAACATCAGTCGTATGCTGTGTGTTCAGATGACATCTTAAGATTTTTACATGTGCTTTTTAAGACTAAAGGTTGTTTACAGTAAAAGTTTGGATTTGGCTATATCAACATCGAATGAACATTCTGTTTAATGGGATGTTTGACTCTTGAATTTTCTCAGCTTTGTTTTCTACTGATTATAGTTACTTGTACATAAACATTCAACTGTCAGAAATTAATAAATTGGTGTAGGTCGAAGACAGGGAGAGAATACTTCTGACTTTTTTTGAGTTGTCTGTACTCTGTACCTATTAAAATAATGCAAGTAAACTATGCAGTTTACCGTACCATCTCTGCGTGATGGTACGGTTTTTCAACTTGTGGATGAGCACAATGGACAACAGCTACCAAATACACCATTATATAGTAAACAAAAATAGATGTCTAGTATTTTCTACACAGATGTATGCTACTAAAAATGTCTACTCAAAAATAAAATTTAACCATGTCCATACTTAGTCGGTATTCACTTTCCAGCATCCAGACGTTTTACGCCCCAACAATGAAGAATGAAGAGTCTCTGAATTTCCATGTATGACCAAAACGACTGTGCGCTATTTTAAACCATGCACAAAGTAAGTAATAAAGATGTGATGAACTTTACCTAGTCGTCATTAACTATGACTTGTGATGTGTGCTTTTCATAAAATGTTTGGAGGTGTGCAATGGAAAATAGATATATGAAAGAAAATATGAAGGTGTTCATTCATAAAAATAACTCATGAAAAAATAATTAGGAGTTGAAGTAAACAATCGAGAAATATATTATGTAGAGAGACTATATACATAAAAAGCATATACATCATGTATGCATGTAGAAAATATCTAGATTTAAAAGAAGTTTCCAATCCGTACTTCTTTTTTTGTCTATTTTGAGTGTTTTGATTTATGATTTATCCCGTAGATTCACTTTATTACTTAGACTTTTCATAAACAAAAATAATAATGATAATACAACATTCATGTTCAGGCTGGAGTGCTCTCTCTCTCTCTCTCTCTCTCTGCGCTTTAGTTGAAATTAGACAAAAGTATATAGTCATAGGTTAAGATAAAAGTGAAGGATGTGAATTGTACATTATGCACTATGCATCATACATCATTGTATTCTACATTCTACAACAATGGTTCCTCATTATTTCATACAATGTTACTACATCTTCTGGATAAACAAGTCTTCTTGTCTCGTCTATCTCAAAGTAAAACAAAGATGATGGCAAAAGCATATTGTATACATAGATGGTGAGTGATTCTTATGTCTAATGTATACATATAACTTTGAAACTGGCTAGGAAAATCGGAATGTACTTAGAAATTTACCATTACCTGTAGCAGTACAAATTATACACTTGTTTCTATACATCCATAATCGTCCCTCTGTTTCTTTGGAGCAATTAGTGACAAAAATTATGGTGTAAGAAGCAAGTACGAGTAATTTAAGTCAACAAGTACATTGTACACAGAGTATAACTTACAAATTATTCTCATACTCATGGACATACATCACATGAACCCACAACTCGAGTAACGTATAGTATGTATACAGGAGAATTCAGAGCGTGTGGCATGTTTTGTTTCAACTTTTGAGAGGAACAATTCGGTAGCGACTGTCAATTAGATACTAAGTCACTACAAGAGGTAATTGTTATCCATTAACTCTTTTTCTTTCTCATTCATGAGATTTCTGTGAGTCATTTTGTTTAACTTTTTTTGTCGTTCACTCCCAATTAATAAAACATGTACACAATTCCATGCATTTACAACGCTTACATGGCTTACATGTTGCTATCCTTTTTGTTTTGAGGCAACAATAGTGATGATACAGGATAAAGGAGTATGAAGTACATAACTTTTATTTGTAAAATTTTAGGAAAAAAGTTAATGTAAAACATTTTACTCTATTTTTCTGTACTAAACATACCACGGTCATTTTATTTATTTACATTTGTTCAGTTGATTTTGAGCTTTTTGCTTTTTGAGCAAATGGAAAACTGAAAAAAAGCTCAAACGCCTTACAAGAAATACAGAAAACATAAAATCTCATGTCCCAACTCCAGACAATTAAACAGTGCAACTCGTACGTTTTACCTAGTTTTATTTGTTATCTGTGGTCTGAATCCAGTATATATGCAGTCAAAACTCTTGTGGGTTTTACTTTACATTTACTAACAAAGGGTGGGTAAAGAGTCCTGATAATGTCCATTTTAGAAATAGAATACCTACACAAAGAAAAGTTAAAATCTTTCGGGTCTCTTGCAAACATTTAATAACACCGACACTCTTCCTACAAGAATTTTCTATGTAGATTTGATATTTGCTCCATTTTTATAAAAGTAAAATGTATCATACATTAATTATAAAATTTTCCTGGGGTCTGTAATATATTGTAGAATATCTTCTTTTTTTGACATGAATAATGCATTCTACATTAGGCTTTTTTATTTATTCTCTCTATATTATTGTCAACTCGCGCACAGCATGATTTGAGAATTTGTAGATCATAATAATCCAATCAAAATTGTCATTTGCACTGAATGTCAACATCAGGAATCATGAAATACTTGTCTATAATATATCAATAATAATGCACTGTATAAATTAGAAATAATGAATACTGTGATATATCTGGTGTATGAATCTAAACATGTATAATATATTGAAAGTGTATGTATACACATATTATTGTCCTAAATTTATTGGTATTGCAACTTAATCTACTTGCATCTTCTTTGTGATTTGTGACACTAATAATAATGGTATTTGTGATTTATGTCATCAAAATCATTCAACATTCATTTAGTATTTTAACCTGTAGCATATACCATTCTACAACCTCCTACTTTTACTTATTTCATTGTTAAAAATGATATTCAAGAGTTGTCTTACTCTCAAGTCTTTTTTTCATCATGTTTTTTCTCATGTCACCATCTCGTCTAACTTGTCATCTCAACCGTCCACCGTCAATTTTAACATAAAGGGTACAAATTTTTTAAAAGACCATTAACTTGTACATGTAATCCAAAAGGTTATAAATTCTGACTGTACTGGGAATTGGGAAAACAAACGAAATTGATAAATGGTGAAAAAAAGTCATTGACAAGCAATAAGAAGGACAATAGTTTTGAATTTTCGAAGACAACATAATCTAAACTATTTATGTATTTTTTACATCCTGAAAGTTGAATCGTAGAATCGTAGATGAATTCAATTTTTTGTTTCTGGATGGATTTTTGATTACTGTTTCAGTACTTTCCTCCATAAGCATATTGCTTATTATAATAAATTCGTAATAATATTCGTTTCTTTGTCTTGTAGGTTTTAGTTGTTTTATTCGAGGAAGAAGAGGTAATAAGAGTAGTTATTTATGCACGTAAGTAGAAGAGTCAAGATTCATTTGAAAATTGGTGGCTACGCAGTAAACACCTGATATTTATTTATTATTTACTCACTGAACAATAATCATTATGGTCAAGAGTCAAGAGCAAGGACAAGCGATTTAAATGATTCATTAAAGTCCACAATGAAGAAGTTAAAACATATTGCCGAGTTATTTTTCCTATAGCTTATACGTAATTATATACATCATACTGTATCTATACATCTATACACAGGTAGCTTTTTCTCGTGATATGATGATGATCGGCAACTCACATGCTGTAAAATGCCTTGAAAATTATTCACTAGTTATTTATAAGTCAGTCGGTAATCTCAATCGATCTTTTCATACGGATTCATCACATGACTAATATGTTGAAGGTGTGTTTATTAATCTTTATTGTCATGCATCTCATACATATATTATTATTCACATCTCACATCACAGATCGTAGATCCATGTTTCTAGTTTCTACAGCTTGACAAGTGACTCGTCAAGTGTGCATGCTCGTATTTTTTCATGAAATTTTTATACGATATTTTTGTCCCTTGTGTCTTGTATATAATATCTAGATGTTCGATATTTCATATTATATACATACCCAAGAAATGTAGTTTCCTTTAGTTTAGCATTATCAAATCCTACACAAATATATGCTATTCTCAATGAAAATTCATTCATGTCACAATTCTCTTGAAAAAAAAATAGTTTGGGAATGTCATATAATCAAGGATGCGTATCGGTCACAAGGTTCACGATTTTTCAAGCATTGCGTTTAGGTATTTTCGGTTTCTCTAC
>JAQGBH010005150.1:0-14989 GCA_034698265.1 Sminthurinus aureus | reverse complement strand
GGAATAATAAAAAGTGAATACGCGGTTGCTTACCCATTCAAAACGACGTGGGAACGTTCGGATCAAGTTTTTGACACCATTGCAGAGGACATTTCTAAGAGCATGAATACTAGCGACCAAAAATGGCGGGAGAATTTAAAATCGGATCTTGGATTTGATCTCAGACCGGAAGTTGGTAACCGCTTTCACATTTATTACATAACAGAGGACTACAAATGTGCTGAAGTGTCTTCTTACATTTCTGACACCAAGGATCTTCGTATACACGTTATATACGAAAATGTATACTATCGTGAATACTTTAGAATAAGAGTAAGAGAATGGGATAATCCATTTTTTAATGACGCGTTTGTCGATAAGTTAAAGCGATTTCGAAAGGATTGTAAGAAGTTGTGCCCTGACAAGGATAACGTGACCTTCGCCCAGTCTGGTTGCACTGCTATTGCGGCTTGCCAAAAACTCGTACAGCTGCTCCTCCTCGCACAAAACACACACCTTACTTGCCCGCTCTTATTGACACAGGAGATAAAACACTGGAAGATCAAACCACTCGTTCTTCTTGTCCCTGAGGATGACTTTCTTATAGTTTGGAATATTTTTCAAGAGCAGATGAAAAGTAATTCAAAATCTCACAAATTTTCCCACAACTACAAAAACGCGGATGAAAACTTTAAAATTACAAAGTATTTAACGGTTAAAACAGGACAAGACCGCCATTTTCCGGATTTGCTCCCACATGTGGCCCAAATTCTTCTTAGTTCGGGCATCTTCAAGTTTTGGGAAGAATGGCACAAAATCCGCTTTTACTACATAGAAAAGAGGGACAAGTTGAGACAGTCTTATGAAGAAGTTGTGAAATTTGCTCAACAAGCCGTGAACCAGACATCTGCGGTACACAAAGAAGACCATCATTTACGTATCCATGGTGCGCTTGACCATGACAAAAATGAAGAATTCACCATCGAGCTGTATGACTATGATTATGCGAATATCAGTAATTTTGGAATTCGACTGGAAGAAGAACAGCCTGTTTTTCAGCCATTGGCATTTTCAACATCAAACGTTGGCCTTGTTTTCTACTGCTGGTTTTTATGGGTTGTTTTGGCCTCGGCTTTCCTCCTCTTTGAACTTCTAAAGAGTTTCCAATGGCGAAGGCAAACTGTAGCATTTTTGGCGAAAGTTAAATTAGGTTTTAAAAAATTCAAAGAAAAAAGGAAACAATCACAACTACAATTTCCCAAATAAGGCAACAAATTACGTGTAAAATAGTATCAACAAATCAACTCAATATTTCTCTGGCCCATGCACACTCAAACCTCCTTCATTAGTAACCGAATTGACTTGGAAAATCCTCCGTTCAATTTCTGTGTAATTTCAACTTAACAAAACCTAACAAAATCCAATGCCAACGACGTGTATTTGAAAACAACATTTTAGTAGCCATTTTGCTGAAATCTGAATGAAATTTGAATGACAAATGAGCAAAGTCATTGCTGTTTTAACTTTAAAGAAGCTGAACGCATATCAAGATCAAGTGCCCAAAGGATTTTGTGTTTTTACACTCGCTTGTCCAATTTCCAGAGTCAAACGCGACTAATTTTTTATACGTAAAAAACTAGATTTTTTACTTGATTTTTAGGTGCATGTAGATTTTCAGATATCCTTAGCGGTTCTTGCAAAGGGGGCTTAAAGAATTGGGAAAAATGCATGTAAAATCATGCTGAAAATTAGGATATTTTATGCTGTATTTAAATCATTAGAACTAAATTTAAATAGTTCCGGTTGATGAAATGAACTAAATTATGTTTATATTCATCTTCTGTGACCTTTTTTGGCTAGAGTTTGACTTGCGTGACTCGACTGTCCGGATTCATCTTATTTTTGTTCAAAATTCGTGGTTACTAAAAAACCATTAATATTTTCAAATTTTCGGTTACACGCAGAGCCGATTTTGTGTACACTGTTTAAGCGTGGTAAAAGTAGTCTGTGTGTGGTGTGTGCAATATCGAGGTTTTACACATACATGCTAATTCGTCACAAGACAGTTTGAGAGATGAAAATTTTGTTATTTTTTTCCCGTCGCGTTTAATCCCCCGCTACCCACAACAACACAACGACGAGTGGCTTGGACATGAAAATATATACCATCAAAACAAGCATAAAATGCACATTCTAAAATGCTTATCATTATAATGTGGTACACAGAGATTTAGTTGTCATTAAATGACAAACGCAGAAAGGACGATTTTTCGGACTCACCTTACAGATTCCGGACTGAAATGTCTCAACGGTACTATTTTTTTGTGATTCGCACACTTGCTTTAGTTTTTAGTTTTTAGTAGACAGTTTTGAATATGACAAATGACTGTTGGTTTTTGACCTTGTACAAATCCGCCGCAACATTCCAGATTCCCTTCTCAACGTCAGTCAGCACTTTTGCATTGTGCCTATGGAAACATGAACAATAAACAATCAGAGTGGAGAAACAAGGGCAATTGAGCTAAAAAATGGCTGTAGACATGCGAAACGTTTCACTCAATAAATATTTGAATATTTGAATATTTGAATTAGACAAAGTCCAATCAGGAAAAAAAGTATTTGCTTCACTTTACTCATTTTTCCTGCTTCAAGATTCAAGATACAATATTTCTTGCGCCACGACAAAACTTGAAAATTCAAAATAAAATCAAAGTTTAGAAAATAAATTATCGAGTATGGACTGGAGGAGATTTGTCACTGTGCAAAATGATAGATATGAATTTACATTACAAATTACAACCTTGAGTTTTTATATGATGCTTTTTGTACGAATTATGAATGCAGTTTGAACTAGAGTAAAAACTAAATGTTTGATCATTTCCCCTGTAAATCAGGAGCGCGTGGATCATACATAAAAAATAACCATGAGTCACGTTATGTGCAAGATAGAGAAGAAAGAGGAAAATAGAGAATTTTCCTTGTAAATGAAACCTCGATGAGACGAAAGACTCGACGGCAATATTTACCTCAATTTATTTCCACTCTCTTTATTTTCTCTCTCATTTTCAATTCTCAATCATTTCGTAGTAATTCTTTCATCTCAACTTGAACTTCTTTCTTTGTTCTTCCGTTTACATTTTACATCCTAAAGAAAATGGCTGTAAAAATTATTGGACAAAACTTGATTTTCCTCTTTTTTCCTTAAGTGTAAAATCCCTTGAAATTAAATTTATTTTATTTATTTATTTATTCTACAATAATTTTATGGCTTTTTTGTTTTTGGAAATGAATTGACAAAGAAACATTTAGATTTGTGCGTAAAAAGCACATGGAATTAAAATTTAAAAACTCCAAGATAAAAATGACACTGCTTTACACCTTGCACTGATTTGCCATGTCTTTCTCAGTTTCAACTTGAACAAAATCCAGTGTTGATGTTGATTCTGGCAGAGCTGAAAACCAAAACCAAACATTTCAATAATCTTTACAAACCGTTGAAAACCCAACAATGTTAATTTTCAAGATTAAATAAATGATTGAATTTTGACTCATTATTTTACCTCCAAAACGTATCCAATTGATGAGAGTCAACATTCTTTTCCAAATTCTTGGGATTGCCACCAAAAACGCTGCAATTCCGATGATCCAACAAAAAATGACGAATCCACTCCAGTTCCCCACATACAAAGCTCGGTATATTCGAATAGCTGCTCTTGAACATGAAACGGTTTCGTTGAGCCGCTTTTCTTGGCTCTGGATTTGGATTCCTTGTGTTGCTTCCCTGTCGCCCAATTCTGATTCGGATTCTGATTTTCCACCGGTGTACCAACAGTACAGAACGGAAAGGCGGAAGATGATCAAACACAAGACGCCGCTCACTACTAAAACATACCACGTGAGCCACATCAACTCGCACAAACTAATGCAGGTAAATTTGAGTATAAAATTAACACCGCCTTTTCTTCCACATTCTATCGCTTTTATCTCTATTTTCTCCTCTTTTCCCTCAAAGTGGATCTCCGTAATTTCCTTCTTCTTCTTGTTGGTCTGCCCACTGATTTCCAGTTTCATTTTGAATCTCTTATTTTCCCCTTTTTTCTTTGAAACTTTAAATTGTATTTGAATTTGAGTTGCGAGCTGACTTTGTGTGTAAATAGTAAATTGCAAATATTGATGCACTGCACCTGAATCTTTCATCAGTCGGTCAAATTGGGAATGAGAATGAGGAACAAAACAAACGAAAACACAAAACACAGGTGCAACAAACATAAAGTTGCAATGACGAATGCAAAGTCGTAAAAGAGCAGAGGAAAAAATGAATCATAAATGTTTCTAACACAAAATGTAATGAGTTTGGAGTTTGGAAGGGAGAAAAAAGGGTGTAATTCTATTCTATTCTTGTCGTCAAAAGTAAGTCGTAAAAAGATGATGAGAAAAGGATAAAAGTTTGGTGATTGGATTTTGGATTTGAACATTCCATTCTTCTTATTTGCATTGGATCTTGTCTTTTACTTTGCAGATTTTAACATGGCTCCATTGCAAATTGCACACTTTAAAAGTGTGCATGTTTATTTTTTATTGACGTTTGAGACATAAAAATCTCATTTAAACGGAACTGATGAAACTGCATTTCATCAGCTATTGACGCATCTGCTAGAAGCAAATGTGTATTATTTACATTGTTGAGGAGGGGGAATGGGTGGAAGGATGTTTTATATCTGTCTATTGAATTCCTCATTTATTATTTATTGTGGACGATAATTTTAAAGTTGACTATCAGTTGGAAAAGCAGTAGTTCCCATGGATACCAAAATACTTGAAAACTCAAAACAACTGCAGTAATTAAATCTAGAATCTAGAGTCTAGAGGATGAGGAGACAATTTATCGTGAGATGAATCACCATGTGGAAAATGATGAGCGGTATGTATTTCCTCAATGTTACGATGTCGCCCACTGTACACCCAAAAGGTTGAAGTGACCTCAAAATCCTTTCGCCCCATTTTCTCTCTTCTCCTTGTTTCAACTTGCCCAGAAATCCTTGTTGAGCTCTTTTCCACTCCTCAGCTTGGTCCAGCACCTTCCCGGGGAAGTAATAGACACCCAGTTCAAAGAGAAAAAATAAGACGGACCACCCAGGGAAAATAATCAGACCCATGAAATTCAAACGCTCGTGGAATTTAACTGTCGCGTAGATCAGGAGCACGTGACACGGAATATTTAGCCCAAGAAACGCGGGCCAAACCCGAGCTGAGAGGCAACCGTTGTACATGTTGTTCAGAAGGCGGAGCATGTTGTAGCCTCGGATGTGGAGTCGAAATTCCGACTCGGATTCGTTGTCATGGAAGTTGGTCCGGACGGACCTTGTTTTTATCACATCAAGCCAGATGCCCGTGCTCCGAGAAAATACAATGAAGTGGAAAATCCAATGAAACACGATGACGAACTGCAGTTGAGCAAGGCTGTTGATCTCGAAGATGGTGAAGAGGAGGAGCGTCCAGCCATTTTGAAGATTTTGGGGGAGGTGCCCGTACGCGTACTGCAGATTTTCAGAGCGAAGGAGGAAAAATACAGTCAGATTGCTCACGTTAATTACCGACCAGCGTGACACCAACCCAAGAATTTTATCAATTTTCTCTGCCACCGGTAATTTCCCAGATTTTGTGAAACTGCCTAAAAATATTGCACAGTAAATTAAGTAACAAGAGCCAAATTCATAAACTCTTTACGACTTGTTTTGTTTAAACTAAGTACTTACGCGCCAAATAGACGTTGACTTTGATCAGTTGATTCAAATACTCCATGACTTGCCCACTCTTCCTCGAAATTTCCCACCGAGCAGCTCCAAACCCAAAGTAGGCGATTAAATATATCAGATGCAGCGCAAAATCTAGTCGTTGTTCCGTTTCCCCCGTCAAGTATTTTTTGTGGAGACCCCGAACAAGAATAAAGCAGTAGAATGGGAAGCACAAAATGTTCAACATCCGAAAGAAGCTTCGGAATTTTGAACTGTTGTAAATCACGCAATTTTTCTTGGGGTTCCACTCAAAAGGAGCCAAGTTGAAACGAAGAGAAACATTTAAAAGGGATTTTAAATACTGAATCGTCTTTTGACTTAGCATTTTAAAACTTTTCTGGCGATTTTCTTCCCTTTGTTTTGTTTTGTTTAATTTAGTCGGTGGATGAAACCACAGTCAAAGTGAGCTGTGCAATATTTTTCTTGCTGTCAGCATTTTGTTTGCGCTTATCATTATGAAAATGAGTGTCATTATTTTTGGGAAGGGAAATTGGAAATGTTGGTAAACTGAGGTTGCCTCAGAATCAGAAGGATTTCAGGTCGTCTGTATTTACTCGGTTCTTTGGGGAATGAGACATTCACAAAGTTCATGAGACAAAATGAGTTTACAGACTCGAGACTCATTTACGAAATACCATTTCTGTCAACAAGTCATTTCCGCATCAGATCCAATTACCATTTAATCCACCGTTTGACCCTTCGTTTGACCTTTTATCTCAATTATTCGTAATTCCAGTCCAAAAACCGAAAGGTTAGGATAAACACAATTTACTCACGTCCAATTGTAAATACTTTCTTGGCTCTTGTTAAATGTGAATTCCAAATGACTTCTTTTAAACCTTAAACAACTTTCATCATTTCAGACAAATCCAAATTCTGGAATGTCTTTGGTAGTGGGAAAAATGGGAACAAATCAAATTTCACGGGGATCGTCAAATTTGAAAAAATTCAACAGAATTCATCGACGACTCTTGGGCAAAATTCAAACCACTTTCATTTCAATATTCCGATATTCATCTCGACTTTTTAATTTGACTCCTCTCTCTCATTCTCCCAGCAACCACTTTTCTCAGGCTTTCAGTTGATTCGGCCCACATAAATGTATTACATATTATGCAAAAACTCGGAAGAGGAACACAGCTTATTGATTATTGATTATTGATTAATCCGGAGTGGACATGAAAAAGGGACCAGTGGTGAACAAAGTGGAACGTCGAGTTCCGGCTTTTAAATAAAACAGCTTCATTTGGCCAAAAGGATCTAAATTATTCAAATGTTTGATATTTTACGGAACCCCAGCTCGACCAGCTAGCCAATTCATTAAATGTACTAAATTATGCACCAAGCACTCAATTAACAAATGGGCACAACCTCGAGCAGACCGAATCTAAAAAACACACGTACATTTAAAGCCCACTCACAAAACTTGTCTCATTCGCATTTCCCTTTACTCACAAGAACCAACAGTCTACCGTCTACTGTCTACATTGTAAAGGCTAAAGCACACAACAGAAGCATTCTGCTAAGTTACAACTTTTCCAATTCAAAAATGACAACCAAATCTGTAGGAAAAATCCTGTACAATTTCACGAGGAATCTTCTCCTCAAACTGCAAAATGGAGAGGAGACGGAATACAGTGAAAATGTCTCAATTTACAACCTGCTCACCCAATTCACAATGCGAGATGCTCGCGGGCAGTACAAATTCGCCGCGTTGATCAAGTGCGTCCCATTTGAGCTGGTAAATGGCCACATTTTTTATGTTAAAGTTTTTTTATTTTTGCATTAAAAATGTTGATAATATATTTTTTGTAAAATATTTTTAGGACTCTGAATCGAGGCTCAAGGTGAAGTTGTGGGGAAAATGGTGGCAAAGATGGCTCTGGTACTTGGTCAACTTTGTCATTTTCTTATACTGGCTCTTTCAAATGTTTAGCTTCTCCCGACAAGTTTACAGACACGGACTCACGGCCGAAACTGCAGTTCATATAATTTACTTCTGTATCTACCAGGGCGCAGCTATCTTTTACGTGGTCATCGCCAAAGACCCAGATGGAAGTGTCTTCCTCATCAACCAACTCAGCTTTCTTCAGGAAAACAGTGCAAGTAAATGACCACACTTTTTTATATAAAAGTTCTTAATTTTTGCATTAAAAATTTTGATAATATTTTTTGTGAATTTTTTTAGGACTCGGACTTGGCAGTAGAAGTTGGACGAGTGTTCCATTTGTAATATTTTCTGTGCAATATTTTGCCTTCCTCGTTCTCGTACTGGCCCCACCTTCCATGGTATTTTTCTACTCGATCAATCCAAACGGCTCCCCCTACTTTTACAGTCTCCTCCCGGAAATTTGGAAGGGTCCGAGGGCATTCTACTTGAATTTCCTGCTAGAGGTCGCGACTGTGTACTGGATCATGGGACTTGTCAACTCCTGTTTCGTCTACTGGTGTGAAATCGTGTTTCAGAATATCATATGGCTCAAAGCCATGCTGTAAGTAACTACATTTGCTATCTTAATTTTTCTATGGCTAATTATAGCGGCTAATTCAATGGTACTTGTGACTCTGAATTTCTATTGACAGAAACGAGCACCCTCTGTCTGAACAACCAATGACATGTGATGAGGAATTTGAATTTTTTGGGAAAAGAATTCGCAGCTACCGCACGCTCATGATTCTAAATCGACTTCACAATAATTTCAATGATCATTTTTCCGCGGAATATACCGCAGAGGCTATTCTGATCGCGACTCTTTTCACCTACTGCGCCCTGGAAACCTATCACATGGTCTCGATCATCATCTACGTCTTTTTCCCCGGAATGGCCTTCTTCTGCATTTTCCTCCTCACCATTTTCTACCCCTACATCACCAAGTGGGAAAAACTATCTGCGCAAGTGCTGGAAAACTGGCTAATCCAAGTGGGAAAAAGCTCAAGGATGAATCAAACTCAAAAGGACATTTTGTACAGGGAAATCAAGTCTCTTCGACCCATTCAAAATAAATTGAGCATTTTCGGTTATACCTCACTCGACACATCTAAGGCCGCGATCGACGAAGTTTGTAATCAACTTCTATTCCTACTTTCCTTCTAAATCACAAAACTACCACAAAATTCACTGCAGAGAACATGTAAATAAATAATTAAATTGTATTAAGTACTGTTAAGACGCTGAGCTCAAGTAAATAAAAAAGTAGAGTTGAAGCCAAGAATTTGCTTATGCACGTTCAATTTTATTGCTTGGAAATTTTTAATGATTTCTTGGTGAGTCGCATTTTCTCAGAAACGAAAGTTTGTAAATATTGAGCAGAATTGAAAGTGAGTGACACATTAGCACAAAAAGGCATCTAAAAAATGTTCTTTTGTCTTTCTTTCATTTAATTTTAATAAACATAAAACCGAGGGAAAATTTCTGGTGGACATGGAAAAAATATGGAGTGTCGTTTTTATTTTTTATTCTCGTTAGTTTGTTTTCTGCATCTAATTTTCTTTGTGAGGTTGGCGAAGGAGAAAAGGGCGGAGATTTTGTCCGCAATCAAATTGTACAGTAATTATTTACAAGAACACGGCAACTTTAATGCCAGTGATAGCAATGGAATTTTTTCTACAGTACAAAATCCTGAAAACCGCGGACGCGGAATAGCACAACGTGGAAAATATTGGGTGTTTTACAACTTCATCGAAGCTTCTCAGAGTTTTCGTGGGAATGAATCCGTGACGTACGCAACACATGCCGATTTCAGGTATCTTGACAATTTAATTCCCCTTGCGAAGAGATGGCGCGGACCCATCTCGATAAGTGTCTACTGTCCCGGAATCGACTACTACGAAACGTTCAAGAGAATCCAATATTTTAGACAATGTGCTCAAACTCCGTTGGTCAAACAACTCGTGACTTTTCACCTCTTCTTCGATTTAGAAAGTGTTCTGCTTCCTCAGAAAATTTTGATGAGTAGAAATAATTCTGAATTTGATTCTACTGCGGGATTTAACTGCTCTTCAGTCGACTTTGACTTTGGTAAAAATATGAATGAGACTTTTAAGAAACAAAGGAACTTGACATATCCTGTAAATGTTGCCCGGAATATTGCTCGTGAGATGGCGCAGACTCACTTTGTCCTTGTCTCGGATATTGAACTCTGGCCGAGTCCAAATCTCATCCCGAAATTTCTCGGGCTAGTCCAAAGAAATGACCTCGAGGCCCTCGGACGACCAAATCCACGAGTATTTGTTCTGCCCATTTTCGAACTGGAAGGAAATGTCACAAAACTCCCGGAAGATAAAACAGAATTGATTCAAATGCTGGGGAATAAAAGTGCGGTGCTCTTCCACAAATTTGTGTGCTCCTACTGTCAACGATTTCCAGGACACGAGAAGTGGACCAAGATGAAAACTGGAAATGGAACTGGAATTGAGGATAGTGAGGACGGACTCGGTATTTTCCAGACTGGAAAACGACAAGACAAGTTTAAGCACTGGGAGCCAATTTTCATAGGGACAAAAGAGGACCCAACGTACGATGAGCGACTCAGTTGGGAAGGCCTCAAAGACAAAATGACTCAAGTAACCAGAAAAATGTGCATTATTATTTATTTATTTTCATGTTGATTTGGTGTAATCTTAAAAGTGTTTGGTATGAATTGCGCACAGGGCTACGCTCTTTGCGTGCTGGACTATGATTTTTTGATCTTGGACAAGGCATTTCTCATCCACCGACCTGGAATTAGGAGGATTCCAAATGATCACAAAAGTGTACCCGAGGAAATCAAAAGAATTCGAAGGAGTCAAAGTGCACAAATCACCCACAAAGTTGTACCCGAATTACAAAAGTTGTATGGAAAAAGAAAAGGTTGTGATGTTTAAACATGGGATGAAAAATAGTTGGATTAAAATAACGTGTCATGATTTATTTACACAATATAGTTTTTTACCAAGTACAGCAATTTTTTATTTCCCTGATTATTTAAAGTTCAAAGCCCACTACAACATTAATTACATTTTTGTCTTGTATGAAAACAGAAAAGAGCAGACAGTTTATAATTTTAAGAGATGAGATTTGTGTCAAAAACATCCTGTCCGACGGGATCGTCTCTACAAATGGCCAGTTCTACTTTACCCCGATAAATATCGGCGTTATACTTGAGCCACTGCATCCGCTGGTCACAAATGAGACTCATCGCCACTCTCATTCTGTTCCGCGGATGAGCATCAAGAAAGGATCTGAAATATTCCTCGGGGATGTATTCAAAATAATTGTCTTGTAGGTAGAGTAAAATCGGACGTTTGTTGGTCAGCAGTCCTAAATTTTCCATCCCCTTGAAATTCTGCTCCCTCAATTTGCTCTGCATCAGGTAAATGGTCAACTCTTGCTCAAGGATATCTGGATTCTCTGGATCCGGGTCGTTAAAGAGAAAGGCGGAAGTTCCAAAATCTGTAGTGTTTGAAATTAACTGACCCGCTAGAGTGAGGGAACGAAGGTTTGGATTCCTTTTAAATTGCCCTCCAGAAATCTCAGTGATCTGATTGCCCTCTAGTGACAGGCTGCTCAAGTCCTTAAAACGGGAAAGTCCGGGCAGAAATTCAAAATCAACACCATCGCCACTTTGAACAACATGGTGACCTCCGTGGATTTGAGTGTAGGAAATAGCCAAACTTTGAAGATATAGTGGGTCAAAATATCTAAGGCCGTCAACGAATCCTTCGTCTGTAATGGGTGCAATGTAGATACTCAAACTCTTGGCTTGAATAGAGCCCTCGTATTTGTCCCCTGCAGGCCCCTTTATTGAGGTCAAGTAGCGATTGTAAGAAATTGAAAGGCTGAATATGTTCGTCCAGAGGAAGGGGGTTAGGTCAAGGGTAGAAATCGAAGTATCTTCTCCAAGGGACCCAATACCAAACTCAGTAATTGACAAAAGGTCATCCGAGGTCAAGGAGTTGTAGCTTCTGATTGTAATCATCACACTATTTAAAGTCTCCTGAGTAACCTCTGATCCATCACATTGAATACTGGGGCCATTTTGCCCATTTCTATCCTCGGTGCAAATGCATGGCTTGATTGAGACAGCAGGCGGACAAAGGGCTCGCCCTTCCAGCCAATTTCGACCAGCAAACACACTGCTGTACAGACCTGGCCACCCGTTTTGACCACCTACAAGTTTTTCATAGGCAAGCATTTTCGTAGGTAAAATGGCCATTTTGAATTTTAAAATATGATTTTTAGTAAAAGCTATTTGTAATTCTATGGGTATTAATTTTTATTACATGGATTTCTCCCCCACGAAACGAGTCCTCCCAAAAATTTGTTGCCAAGAAAATCGGTGCAAATCCTAAAAATTTTTTTTGCTTTAACTCAACGATCAAAATAATTAACAGTAATAATTACTAATTATTAATAATTTAGGAAATAGCTTGATTAAATGTATAAAGATATTTTTTCTTACAGCGGCCCACCGGAATCACCGTTGCACGAATCTTTGTAAAAAATTGATAAAATATCACAAACTATGTTACACAAAAACATTTGAAAAATAGTACTGTTAAATAAAAAGTCACCTTGGCCTTCAATTCCACCAGCACAAATCATATTTGACGTTACGCTCCCTTCCCACGTGACGTTGCACTGATTTTTGTCAACGATTCCCAAGGAGACTTGCTGAAGAACAGAGGGAAATTCCACGCCACCATCTCCTTTCAAATTTCCCCAGCCTACACTCACACAATTCCCAAGAAAAGGTGAAGGCTCAAAACTTGCCAATTCAATGGCAGACACATTTTCATTCAGCGTCAAGTTTGTCGAGAGATGCAAATAGGCAAAATCGTTGTCATCCGTCACACTGCCAATATGAAAAGGCACAGAAATCAGAAATGTTCAGCCTAATTTTATAATTTTTGTCTTAAATGAAGCAGTCTTTTCATACGCATTGTAAAGCTGATGAATTGCGGCGTATTTAATAGAGGCGATTTGTTCCGTTCCCTCTTCAACAGAAAGATTGTGTTCTCCCGCGACTACTCGGAGGTTTGAAATGTCCTCATCAACTAGACAGTGAGCAGCTGTTACGATTTTCTCTGAACCCACGATGACCCCGCCACAAAAATGACCCCACTTCCCACCTGAACTTTGACCTTGGATTGAAACTTGGTAAGGATGGGCATGTGGTGCACTTGCTACTCCACCCACAATTCGATCTTCATTTCCAAAAGTAAGATTACGACTTGAATCAGGATGAGGTGAAGCTGTAAAACCACAGAACGGAATATGAACTATGCTGAACTATGTATGTTCGAGCTCAGAGTTTGAGCGTGAATGAGACAACTTACCAGTTACCATGGAAACTACAGCAGCAGAAAATATCAATAGTTTGACTATGGAAAAAATCATGGTGCACAATTTCAATGTAAAGTTCGTGTCCTCTTTTTATTATGGTAAAATTTACTAGACAAATGAGCTCTGATCATTCTGGAGCAGAATGTTCAATTCAGGTGCAGAGAATGTTATCAAGGGTGATAAGACCGAGATTAGTATTGAAATTACAATACATTTATGACATTAGTCAAAAGGTTTGACAGTATCATAAATTATCAATATTTTTCAGCATTGACCCCTGATCGTCATATTATATAATATAATATTCTCCTCATTTGAAGTAGATGCACAAATAAAAAGATTGTGGATTTTGTCTGTAATTCCGGAAAATGAAAAAGTGTACAAATGTTGTATAATCGTTGAAAAATTTTATTTAAAAACTTTGAAAAGTATGTTATGAAACGCATAAAGTTGAAGGGATTATATTTTATGAATTGTAAAATAAATGTATTTTTTTAAAATAACAATGAATATTGAAAACTTCTGTTGTCTTTTATGTCCAATTCATTGAATTGTCTTTTGAGTTTTTAGTCTATTAAAATGAGCAACCTGATTTCCATTTTTGTGTCATGATTGTACATTGTGCCATGACAGTTCAGCACAGAGTTAGCCATCGGGAGTATGGTCATAGAAATGGGCAAGGGTTGTTACGGCTTGAAGACTCTCAATTGTAATTATTCAAAATAATTTGATTTTATATTATTATTATTATAATATTTTATTTGGTAGTCGTATTGTATCTTATTCATAATATTATTAAAGATTAGCATAAAAAGAAAAATGATAATAATATAAATTTCACATGTTATTAAGAGACATTTAGTATGTATTATGTACATTGTGTACACTAAGATGTAAATATTTCGAAATCGCCACTATGAATCGGTTAGATATTTTCCAGTATTGTTACACATACTATGTAGTATCAGTTATGTCAATATCATAATGGGACTCTTTTATTTTGTATTTTTAAAAAAAATAAAAATAAAAATATTATATTTAAAAAAAAATAAATATATATATATATATAAAAAGTAAATCAAGATAATAATTAGAGCGCAAAGTGCCGGTATTTGTTTCGCTGGAAACGGTACGATAGTTACCGCTTTACGGTAACTTCACGCTATCGGTAGAACTATCGGTTTCGGTAAAATTCTCGGTAGTTTCGTAATGAATTCAATTGCATATTGCAAATATGAAACATTGAAATTTTTCAGTTCCCCAAAATCTTGTAATGACTAACATAATGTGTATTACATAAGTACTCATGCTTGGAAACATTTTAATCCTTATTTGTACTCCATCATTGACGCTTCTAGTGTAGTATCATCACTTATCATTTAATATAAAATGGATAATAAACTTAACAAGCTGCAAATTCCGTTTGCAAAAGTAGTTGTAGAAGAAGAGAATGGTGAGGGCGAACCTCTCCAAAAACTTTGGTATGAGATACAAAAAATAGATTTAATTTATGAAAAAATCCCAGGCCTTCCAAAACGTACATGTAAGTTGTGTGAGCGAAAACCAATACCCTGTGATGGATCATCAACATCGGGTCTTCACTCTCACGCCAAGGTTCACAAAGTTCGGGCTAAGAAAAAGGAAATGGCTGTAACAAAACCCACTAAAAGTAATAAAAATTTACTTCTCATCTTAATTGCCACGATTATTTTGTTTTTTAAATCCAAGTCCTTTTTTTTGCTTTTTATAATATGTGATTTTAACAAATAACAGCGGAAATAATTGTGAACGTGACTGCAAATGTCACATTGTTCGAGGTACTTGCACGCCAATTTCCTGCTCATGTTATTTTATCTCGTCTCGTAGCCAAAGACGGACTTTCATTCTCTGT
>JAQGBH010005149.1:0-14995 GCA_034698265.1 Sminthurinus aureus | reverse complement strand
TTCTCATTGAATTTTGATGGAATTCAATGAGATTTTCGACCATAATCCCATTAGACAGCACAATAATATTTTTTTCTCGGGGTGTATATGAATCTACGGCATCGTCCATGTCATTTATTTTTAGAGCACATATTTTTATCTTTAGTTACGAAAGCCATAGCAACAGAATTGCTATTGAGTAACTAATGTCTGTGTTTGCTTCAACGCTCAAAAACGTTTGCCCAATTTTTCAGCCAAATATAAATTTGGCCCGGAAAAAAAGGAATTAGTAAATTCAGACCACAACCCACAACTTTTGCTTTCAAATTACCCCAGCCAAACTGACTATTTTCTCACAAAATCAGAAAATAGTCAACTTTCTTGACAAAGTCGTGAAGCTTAAAATGATGGTCTCGACGTGCGCAGTGTGAATTTGAGGGAGCTTTGTAAAATTTCAACCGTACGTACAGCAACCAACACGAAAAGTTTTGTTTTTTCCCACCTCGAAATGGAAAAAATTGTTGATGGGATGGAAAATCTTAATCAAATGTGGTATCACGTGGAAACTGGATGCACACAAAAACCTAAATTTTGTTGGATTTTGAAATCAAGGTAGTAAAAAAATGTGGAAAACGCGTTTAAAAATATCTTTCGTCTTTCATCTTTAAAATCCCCTTGCAAAGAACGAATGAAGCGAGGTGATTGCTGTCCTAACTAAAAGGCTCTCATGTTTTTCACATTACTTTTATTTGGCTCACACGGCGTAAAATTTACCTTGTACATTGTAAACTTTCCGCATTCCGCATGCATGTCTGAGCTGAATTGGATTTTTGTAGACTTTTTAAGTCAAAGGCAAACATTTCAGCTCGCATGGGTCTTGTCAGAATTTTTACACAATACACAATACTCAAATTTAAATAGTGAATGGCATAAATAAACACACAAGACAAGATTTTTCGTGTTGAAACTGAAATCAGAGAGAAATATTCATCTGTGTACTCACGATTGCCTTTTCTCCGTCCTCTTGAGTCTTCAGTATTGAGTATTGAGTTTTGAGCCACAGCGAGATAAAGAGAGAGAGAAAGAGAGAATGGTCTTTGAAAGTTGAGAGAGTGAAAATCGTCATCGACATTGGCGATGCAAGTTCACAAGTTCAACTGTGTGCACGGCGAAAGTACGAGGCTAAAAGCTTCTCTTCATTTTCCTTTTGGCTCGAGTCTCTAGTCTCCTTTTGACGAGCACAAAAACACATGAACATTTAGCGAACACTTGTCATCTTTCTCGCTACAAAAAACAAACATTAGACATTCCATTCCATTTTCAATTCCAACTTTTAATAATTGTATCATTCTCAAATCTTCCTTTGACATTTGCTTTATTTTGAGATGCAAATGAAATTTAAGTCTCAACTTTAAAGGCTCAAATGTTGTGGAGAAAACAACATTATGTAAATGAACAAACAGGAAAAATAGTTTTTGATTCTGAATCTGTACACATTTTGTTTGTATTTTGTACTTTGTACGGGGGCTGAAAATACAAGTGTCAAACGAGTCCAGAATTTGTTTTTTGGTTCATTAAAAGTGTGGAATTTTTTACTGGTCTCTAAAAATTACGCCCCTTGTGTACATTCTACATTCTACATTCTACATGTCTTGACGAAAGAAAAGTTAATGTAGATTCTATATGCAAAAATATTGTATCATAGAAAATGGCATAGAATTTCTATGCCATTTTCTTGCTGTTTTATTTCCAAATGTGAAGCATTGTTTAGTTTTTGCCCTTGTCAATACTCAATACTCAATACTCAACACGACGCGTAATCCATGACGTTACAATTATACGTTTTCCAATTTTGAACTTGTGGTTTCAAGAAAATACTCAATCAATCATTTTTAAAAGTTCAATCCGAATTTTTAAATAGAAAAGCCAAGTTTTTGCCTGTACAAAATTGATTTACGTGATGAATTCGGTCAAAACCTGCATACTTGAACACACGAGTCTTTCTTGAGCCAAAACTTTACTCGGCTGGAGTGTGGAGAATGGACCGAAAAAAATTTCTATTGCTTTTGTTTCTCTTCTATTTTTTCACAGCACAAAGTTTGAAAGTTGTTGAAATTCATGTGATGTACAATGTTCAAAATATTCATGTCTGTGATTTGTTGGATACTCGAGTCTCGAGATATCTTAAACTCAGCCAACACCCTGTCGCGTTTTATAACAAAGAGTTTAGCTGTAGAAAAAATCAATGACATGGGAACACACTTGATCGATTTTCTGTGATTCAAGTGGGTTTCTTTTCTGAAAGTCCTGCACACGGAGTTTTGAATTCAAGAACATTTAAAATACGTCTCGTTCTGTTTATCTTCTGTGATCAACAGTCAAGCAGTAAAAATGCAATGCTAAATTTTCCCAACCTTTTCGACTTCTAGAATCCAGATAAAAAATCAGTTCAACATTTAAATCTCTTTTCTGTAAACAACAACGTCTTTGACGATCGACAACAAATAGAAAATCCTTTTTGCATCTCAAAATCAAACAAAGAATTTTAGTGCTAACTTCTAACCAATTTTATTCCTTCAAAATGTTCCCATTCAAAAGAAATCACTGGCAAATTCTTTTGATTTTTCTCGCCATATTCTTTCATTTTTCTGCTCGCGCCGCGCCAAGTTTAACACAGCCAAATGATTTTGAAACTGACAATACCAAAAAAGAAAATGTGCTGATGGTGATAAATGAATTAAGTCGCTTCAAGAACTGTACTTTTGTCATCGCAACAAATGAGAAGGCGGGAGATGAAAAAGAAGCGGGATTTTTTGACACCAATTTTTATTATGAAATCCAGCAAGATATTCTTCAAGCACTGTCTAAACTGGAATCTGTTACACAAGTATTCAACGTGGAAGTTCAATTTGCACCACTTGGACACCAAGTGAAGCGGAATTATGTGATAAAACATCAGGATGAAATTTGTTTCGTTCAACTGCAAATCCCATGTCTTACAGAAGATATGCCGGAGATCTACATGGATCAACCTCTGTACAGATCTGGTGTACAAGGTAAAACTTGGCTCCCTTCCTTCCACTATGCAAATTCTTTGGTTGATATTTTCATTCTCGTGGTTCCCCCATCAAGTCACACTCCTCTTGTGCACAACCAGTTGTGTGGATTCCCTCTGAAGTACATAGTTTGGACCTATTCTCTCAAGAATGATTCCACAATCAATCCAATTTCACTAAATCCGCAGCTTGAAAAAATCCTTCAAACATATAATCTGCAATGCTCCAAAAGTTCAAAACTGTGTAAAACAGAATGGTCCACATATTCACAAATTGAGACGCACAAACTTGTAGAAGAAAGTTTGGTGAAAAGCCGGAAAAACTTCCACGGATCAGCAATTTGGATTTATTTTCCAACAATTAAAGGAGAAAAAAACCGATGGTCAACGGAAGATTTTGAAAGGGCAGGGAAAATGAATCTTCAGGATGTCTTCAAAAATTGGGATTTTTTTGGACTTGGAGATGCAAAATTGACTCTTTTACTGGCTGAAAAACATAATTTTACTGTAGAGTTTACACCTGTCGAGGTAGAGAAGGATTTTCCTGTACGATGTAATCATGGAGAAATGAGTACAAGTTCTGGTGGCCTTGCTATTGGTTCAACCAGTCCGTGGGTGTTTCTCAAAATTTATTACATAAACATTATACACACGTACAATGACCAACTAGATGGCGCTGGTTGTTTCCATGATTTTTGGATCCCTTTTGGACCCTTCATTTGGCTCCTTTTTGGAATAACCTTGCTCACCCTGATTTTGCTGATCAAGTTGAGTCAGTGTCTCATTTCACCCCGATTTTGGGAATCTTCTGATCCAATCATGTTTCTCGTGTTAAAACCAATCCTGAATCAAGTTTCCGAAATTCACTCCAGAGGGCGCAATTTTGACAAGTATTTCTACACATTTTGGGTCATCACAATTTTCTTCATTTCCACGTTTTATTTCTGTATTCTGCAAAGTCATCGAGTTTCACCAGCGACCACCGGATCCGCTAAATCATTTCAAAACCTTCTGGACCAAAACTACAACATTACAATTAGAAAGCACTTATTTACCAACTTGTATCAACAATTACAAGCTTGGACAAGTAACCAAAAACATATCGAAGCTCTCCGGAACAAGAACGACAGTGAATGGAAACGCTTACCTTTTTATACCAGAAACACGCAGCTTCTTGAACATGTATCAAATATCAGTGACCTTAAAACTGACGAGGAATTTCGACAGTTGTACACCAAAGATAAAATTGGAATTGTTGGAAAACTACATTATGCTTTTGAAATTCTCCCAAAACTTTTTCACCAGCAGTTTTTTGTCATCAAAGAAACATTTTTTGAGATACCACTTGTTTGGGGATTTCGCATGCCGAATGCAGATGGTCCGATGCAGTCACTCGCTCTGTTGTCCAGTTCTGGAATTCTTGATTTGTGGAAACGTTTTGAAACTATGGCACTAAAAAAGAGAGATGAGAAATTTTGGTTTGGGAGGATGCTGAAAGAACAATTGAAATCCCGTGAAGGAGAAGCGGGAAAACTTCCAAGTGACGATTCTGTGTTCAGGGGCGCCATCTGGTTTCTATTCATCGGAACTGGCTTTGCCTGTTTTAGTGGATTTCTGGAAATAATGAGACAGCAGCGGTTTTCTTTCTTTCTGTTCCTGGCTTTGGGCATTCATCTTCGGCATTAAAGTATTGAAACAGCCCTTGAAATAATATGAGTGGACATTATCAGTGATCAAAAACAGATGAAATTCCAGAAAAGCGTTTAAAAATCCCCTAAAATAGTCAAAAAGGCTTGAATTCGTAACTAAAGGAATCTGTGATTTTTCACATTACTTGTCCTCTTCTAAAAAGACGGGACAAACGCAAATGTTGCAATGATTTTGCACCGAAAGTATTCAGTATTTAGTGAGGAATAGTTTTACGTTAAACATTAGACAATTCTTTCGATTCTCACCGGCAGAATCATTTCAATCCCAACTTTTAATTGTCTCTTTCTCAAAGCCCCATTTGACATTTCTCGTCATCAAGTCTCAAGTCACAGTTTAAAGGTTCAATTGCTGTAAATTTAAATGTGGAGAAAATATTGTGCAAATAAATAAGTGCAAAATATAAACAGCTTTCCAATTTTCAAGGCCAAAAGAATCTGCCACACATTATTTTCATTTGTTTTGTATTTTGTACTCGGGCTTACAATCCAAGTATTAAATGAGTCAAAAATGAGTTTTATTTATAAAAAAAGCCTCCTGCTGCGTATGTATTGAGTATTGAGCATTGTGTATCGATCGCCGGCCAGTGGCCCGTGGACAGTTAAAAAATTATTTGGAGCACGAAAATTGGGAAGGAACTCGTGGGAACTAAGCGTGGTTTATCTATTCCAAAATTGCGTTATCACTCCCAATTTTCCTCTTTCCGTCAACTTAAATAATTACCCCAAAAAAATGGAAGCGGAAAACGGTTCATATCTCAGCCGTTTGATTGCTGGTAATTTTGTGATAAGCTGAAAGCAAAAGCAAAAACGATGGTCAAATTGGCTCTCTCAGTATTTCAAAACTCTGGAGAAAAATGCGCACTTTTCAATATTTTATGCACGCGTCCAATTATCAAATTAAAACGTGATCTGGGATTTGATACTTGATTTGGGTCGCACAAACTCAATTTGGAAAATTACTCCACGCGTAACCAAGACTCGATACGCAATTCAGCACAACCCAATCGACTGTCTGAAGATAAAGTCAAATTATCCCTTAAGGAAAATTGAGGCAAACAAAGTCACGGGATATTTTTGTACATTATCCATTTTTCATTCTCCATTTCACATACCAACAACAAATACCACAAACAGACAAAACTGTGCAATAAAAATGTTGACCACACAAGAATTTTGCCTGAATTTAAGAATCTTGAAACTCCTCTCCGCAATTTGTTTTCTCCCGATCCGAGTCAAAAATGGGGAGACTGGAATTCAGCTTCAAGTGATGAAAAAATCGTTGCGTTTTCGAATCTGGGCGTTGATTTGGATTCTCGCCGTTTTCCATTGGATTTACATGGCGATTCGTCTCGTTCAGTCCGTTTTCCAGCGGGAGGAACTTTTGCGACTTGATCATTTTCTGATTCACGAGCTGTTTGTCGCCTTTTTCCCTGCGACTCATTTTTCCGCCTTTGTCTTCTTCGTGCAGAATTCTGAGGAATGTGAAATCATTTTCAATCACCTTTTTTCACGGCAGAAAAATTCTGAGAAAATATCCGATCGTCCTCGTCGACTCTTTTCCCTTGATTTTGCATTCAGCTTGAGAGAACTTCTCACTCTGACTTTGGCTCCAGTTTTCCTCGTGGTCGTTATTTTTGACCTCTTGGTTTTGGCGATTGATTGGACGAGACCGCAACTCCTTTTTTTCTCCCTGCCTGAAAAATATCAAAATGGATTGAATTTCTTTCTCCTTTTTGGACTGGAGGCGATCTTCTTGTGCTTTGCAATGTCCTGCTGTTTTTTCTACATCCTGCTTCAAATCGGATTTCTGGAGAAGTGTGACACTGATTTTGAACACTTGAAAACTTTACTAAGGTAAAAATAATACTTATTTCTAAATTTTTATGGGTGTTTTACATTTGCACTATTTTTGCTTCCTTCTATTTTAAAAAGTGGTTTTATTTTTTTAGGAATGTGGCAAAAACTGGAAGAGTTGGAATGGATCCGATTTTCCGGGAAGTTCGGAGTGTGCTCGTTTTCGTCGAGTTGTTCAATCGATGTTGTCCGTTCATCGTTTTCTCTCACAGGATTTTCTGCCTCTCGAATGCAATTTTATTTTATTTCTTCACCGTTCGTCATATTTCGGATGACTCGATTCTTGCAGTTTACACGTCCTACATTGGCAACGTCATCACCATCTGCTACATCCTCATCTACGGGAAGGCGTTTGTCGTCTCCCGGAATCTGAGGAATTTGAAGCAGATGATTTTACTGGCGAGTGAAAATCTGGGAAGTGGAAGTACAAATCGGCAGTCTGATTCTCGTTTCACAACCAAGGAAATTGAAAAGCGAGTCCAACAGATTCCAATTCTCGGGGTTAAAATTGGATTTTTCAACTGTTTTGAGCAGACAAACACACCAAAATTCATTTTTCACGTGGTCAACAACGTCGTCACTTTGCTCGTCTCATTCCCAAAATAAGTACAACGTAAATAGAAAGGTCAATTTTTGACCTGCTCAAAATATTTCTAAACAATTTGTGTTAGTTGATACTGAAATTAAATAGTTTTTGTTTGAATGTGTTTAAATTAGAAATTATGTACGTGTAAAAAAATTTCTACAATTCATAAAGCTGTAACGACGTTATGTTTGTTTAAGCGGCGTCAAGCTCTTACACAGTCCCTGCATAAAATCACTTTTCTGAAAATACAAGAATGAGTTTCCTGTCTCGCTTTCTAAATGCATAAATTTATCATAGATTTCTGGAGAATTTCTGGAGTCATGGAGGATAAAATTGGTGTTAAAACTTTTAAAAATACTTCACGTCCACGTTGCACTGAATTGTTGTTGTTTGAATTGAACGCCGTTTAAAGAATTTCATAGATCTTACTGTCCTATTGCAAAAACAGGTTGAGAAGAGGACACATCCATACTTTTTCGTAATGCATCTTGTGCCCATCCCATTCACAAAATAAATCCACATTTAGAATTTAGATACAAAACCGCGATGCTCTTTTATTTGCCTTTAAAATGCCCAAATGCACAAAAAACAAGACATCCATGTGTAAGCAATTTCTCGAGTAATAATTTCAATGACAGGTTAATTTCTCAAACTTTTCATCGGAAAAAGGAAAACGGTAAATTCTAAATTAAGGATGGTTTTTTTTGCCACCCTTTTGAAGGGTAAAAAACACTTGTAGAAAAAGATGCAACCTGCCGTTCAAAAAATTACTAAAGCTCTCCCCTAAAAAAAAGAACCGGAATCCACACGTTTTACATATTTTATTGGTAACAAAAAGTTTGTTTTTAGAGATTAAATTCATCAAAGCAGTTTAATGTTGGTCATTTTCACAATCAGATTTCATATTTGAGTATTTTTGCGTATCCATTCCAGATACGCGGCCACTTTTGTAAATACGGCAGGTCTGAGTACTTGTGGTTCTGGTTCTGGGTCCGGTGCACTAAATGGATCATATATACACCGTCAAGCCGTTGTTTGCACGGTGTCCCAACTGCCAAATAAAACCACAGAATTTTTTGCATCGTTGGAGTACAGTTACACACCAATCTGTGTTTTGTGTCCTGTGTGATGCATAAAATGTATAGAATAGAAGCAGAAAAGGGGAAAAATAAAGAGACGCATAAAAACAAAAAACAATCATACGCTTGCAGATATGACTCGCCACTGACTTTGAAATGCTGGGCAGTGGAATTGGACTTGTCGCAGTGGATGAACTAATCAGAATATTGAACAGTATTAAGCATGATGTGATCCGGATCCAGGCTGCAACTGGACGGACATGGTCAAACATTTGAAGGGCAGTTCTGCCGAAAAACTGCTCCAGCTCAAATTCAAACTGCAGTCAATTCCCTCGCAGAAATATCCTACAACTGTGAGTCTTTCTTTATTAAACGACCAATTGTTTCAACTCACAAGTCAAAAGTCTAAAGTCGCACGAGCAGCAGCAGGATTTTAAATGTTGCTTGAATACTT
This sequence comes from Sminthurinus aureus, assembly GCA_034698265.1. Lineage (NCBI taxonomy): Eukaryota > Metazoa > Arthropoda > Collembola > Symphypleona > Katiannidae > Sminthurinus > Sminthurinus aureus. The sequence continues at coordinate 6,279 of JAQGBH010005149.1, read as the reverse complement.
TCTAAAAATAGAGCAAATAGAAAAATATCTACTTTTTGGTTTTTAGTTTGCAGTTTTCCCAAAGCAACAGTTTTATTGGAATGTTTTCAAAGAAAAAGTTGTTGCTGGTGGTCTGAATTTGCTAATTCATTTTCAGCCTGAGAAAAAATGTTCATATTTGGTATTTGGCGGAAATAGTTTTCCCTTTGGCTTGCGTCTCAACTTGAGACTCTCAAGTCTCGAATCCCCGTTTGACGAGCACAATCGCCGCCTAAAACATATCCACATCAACCGAACTCCTGAAATCACCCCCATTATCAACATTAGAATCTTTATTTTCCAATACGAAAAAAAACTAAAAGCTCAAGTCGAGTTTTTCCATGTGCAAAATTCCTGTTCATGCTGAATTCGTTCGAAATCTACACACCAGAACGCACGAGCTACTCTGAAGTTAAAACTTTGCTCAGCTCAAGTGGAAACTAAAAATCTACCTTTTGCTTTTGTTTCTCTTCTCCACTTTCCTTTTTCACAGGAAAAAGTTTGAGAGTTCTTCAAATCATTTTGATGTACAGCGTAAAAAATATCCATGTCACTGATTTTTTCGATACTCGAGTCTCGAGATATTTTAAACTCGGTCAACACCCTGTTGTGTTTTATAAAATGGTTTAACTGTAGCAAAAATCAATGACACGGGAACACACTTTATCGATTTTCTGTAAAATTCTACACACGGACTTTTGAGTTCAAGAACACATTTAAAAATACGTGTCTTTCTGTCTTTCGTCTGTCGTCAAGCAGTAAAACAAAATCAAATTTTTCCCTTCTTTTTTACTTGTAGAATTCAGATTCAAAATCAGGTCGATATTAAAATCACTGTTTTATAAACAACCGAGCCTTTGCCCAAAGACAAAACACAACAAATCGAAAACCCTCTCTGCATTGAAAAATAAACCTAATTGGCAACTTTCAAAATGATCGAGTCCAAAGGTAATCTCTGGAAAATTCTTTTGGTTTTATTCTCCATTTTCTTTTCGTTTTCTGCTCGCGCCGCGCCAAGTTTAAAACAGCCAAATGATTTTGAAACTGACAACACCAAAAAAGAAAATGTGCTGATGGCAATAAATGAATTAAGTCCCTTCAAAAATTGTACTTTTGTCATTGCAACAAATGAAAAGGCGGGAGATGAAAAAGAAGCGGAATTTTGGTCCACCAATTTTTATTGGGAAATCCAGCAAGATATTCTTCAAGCACTGTCTAAACTGGAATCTGTTAGGCAAGTTTTCAACGTGGAAGTAGAATTCGCACCACTTGGGAACAAAGTGAAGCCAAATTATGTGATAAAACATCAAGAGGAAATTTGTTTCTTTCAACTGCAAATCCCACGAGTTAGAGATATGCCGAAGATCTATATTGATTTGCATCTTTTTAGAATTGACTTAGCAGATAAAAATTGGCTTCCTGCCTTTAACTATGCAAATTCTTTGATGGATATCTTCGTTCTCGTGGTTCCACCTTCAAGTCACACTCCTCTTCTGTACTACCGGTTGTGTGGATTCCCTCTGAATTACATACTTTGGACCTATTCTCTCAAGAATCATTCCACATTCAATCCACTTTTACTAAATCCACAGCTTGAAACCATCACTCAAACTTTTCAACGTGGGTGCTCCAAAACCTTTTACGTGTGTACAAAAAACTGGTCCAACTTTTCAAAACTTGGGACACACAAAATCATAAAAGACAGTTTACTGAAAGATCGGCAAAATTTTCATGCGTCATCAATTTGGATCACTTTTTTAACAGAAACCGGAAAACAAATCCGATGGTCAGTGGAGCATTTTGAAAGGGTGAGGAAAATGAATCTTCAGGACTTGTATAAAAACTGGGACGAATTGGGAGTGGCAGATGCAAAACTAACTCTTGCACTTGCTCAAAAACACAATTTTACTGTAGAGTCTCCACCTGTTGAGGCAGAGAGCGACTTCGAGTCAAAATGTCATCACGGGGAAATGATAGCACGGTGTGTTGTTTTTGGTATTGTTTCAAATGCTCCCTGGGTGTTTCTCCAGATTTCATACATGAACATTATCCACACGTCCAATGAGAAACTAGATGGCGCTGGTTGTTTCCATGATTTTTGGATCCCTTTTGGACCCTTCATTTGGCTCGTTTTTGGAATAACCTTGCTCACCCTGATTTTGCTGATCAAATTGAGTCAGTGTCTCATTTCACCCCGGTTTTGGGAATCGCCTGATCCGATCATTTTTCTCGTCTTAAAACCAATCTTGGGTCAACTTTCCAAAATCCACTCCAGAGGGCGCAATTTTGACAAGTATTTCTACACATTTTGGGTCATCACAATTTTCACCATTTCCAATTTTTATCTGTGTATTCTGCAAAGCCATCGAGTTTTGCCAGTTTTTACCGGATCCGCTAAATCGTTTCAAAACCTTTTAGACCAAAACTACAATTTAACAATGAATTGGGACAAATTTAACAACCTTCAAGAACATCTACAAAGTTGGATAACGTTTCAGAAAGTTACGGAAGCTCTTCGCAAGAGGAACGACAGTGAATGGACTCGTTTTCCTTTTTATATCAGAAACAAACTTCTCCTGGAACATGTATCAAATATTAGTGACCTTGAAACTGAAGACGAAAACCGAAAATTCTACACCAATGATAAAATTGGAATTGTTGATGAACTGAATTTTGTTTTTGAAATTCTACCGAAACTATTTCACCAGCAGTTTTTTGTTATCAAAGAAACGTTTTTTGAGCTACCAGAAGTTTGGGGATTTCGCATGCCGAATTCAGACGGTACGATTCATTCGTTTGCTCTTTTGTCCAGCTCTGGAATCCTTGATTTCTGGAAACGCTTTGAAACTATGGCACTAAAAAAGAAAGATGTGAAATTTGGGTTTGGTAGATGGCTGAAAGAACAGTTGAAATCCGACGAAGGAGAAATGTGGAGACTGCCAAGTGACGATTCTGTGTTCAGGGGCGCCATCTGGTTTCTCTTCTTCGGGATTGGCCTTGCTCTTTTTAATAGGTTTCTGGAAATAATGAGACGACAGCTGTTTCCTCTTTTTCTGTTCCTTGCTTTGAGCCTTCATTTACGCCGTCAAGAACGACAGTTTTTCTATAGATTGGTCAGTGAAGATCCCAGTTGCGTTTTGTGCAAAAATTCAAGAACCCAAAAGCGCTTTGTGCACAATTGCTTAAAGCACGAAACATACTTGTGTCTCGCTGCTTCCCTTTCACTTTTTCTCTGCGCACACAATAGTTACAACTCCGTAATCCTGCCAATGGATCGCGGCATGAGCTCCAAGTTTTGGCGATAGTCGTTGTGGACGAATATGCGAGAGAGCTGGCGAAATTTCCAGTGCATATCCAGTATATTGCGCAAGGAATTCCTCTTTTGTCACAAAACACAAATTTTGACATACAAAATCCCTGACTTGAAAACGAATGTAAAAGCAAACTGTTTGTTTTCCTCAACAAACCGTAGACTTGTAGAAAGAGAGCAATAAAAGTTGTGATGAGGATTTCTGTTTTCAGCGACAAAGTCTCGATGAAATTTGAAAGTACAAATTCTTTTTTCATCAGTTGTGAGTTTTGAATCCAGAAAACTGCCCAGAGAAGAGAGACTTTCTTTCCTTGTTTTCTGCCTTTTGAAATCACCTGTAGAATTCTGTTTCTTTTACTCTCCTTTATTTTGATACCTCTAGACTTCTAGAAACTCGTTTTTACCGAATTTTCATAACTTGGAATGAAAAATGTGCCCGCAGTAAATTTTGAAAGACATTTTCAACTTTGCATGGATTTGTGAATGTTGCATTAGCAACGGCTTGTTATTTTGGCTGTATCTAAACAACGGAGCGTCGTAGAAAGTTAAGAGTGTACTCAAACGATTGGCCTAGTCGAAATATACTGATTTCATGTCAAAATGTCAATACACTGATTTTGTACCCCAATTGTCCAACAAAACGCGGAGTATATTTTATGGATCTTGGTGAATCCAAGCTATAGAACTTTGTTTTGAATTCACAAAACTGTAAAATCACCTATAGAAAAATGAAAACTATTAGGAGAATCAGTGAGAAAGTTTAGATAAAATCCGAGAAACAGCTTTTGTAAATTCGTCAATGCCAAAAACAGTAAAGGTTTTTGTCTGTTGTGCGTTGTGGGTTTGACTAACTTTTGTATGCTGTGTAATGTGTAATTTATCATAAATACATTTAATCCGCCTCTGTGTGTGCTGCTTTTCTTTTTGGATTTTCCACTCAGGAGCAGAAACTCGCAATTTGGATGTATTACTCATTGCGAAATAATTAAATATTCACATGGATTTGATATTTGATATTTGATTTATTACCACATGATTTCGTACACAATTAGAAGAAAACAACGAGTTGGAATTAAAACCGAAAATTTATATGGACGGAAAATAATAAGATCTCAGAACTAATAAAAATTAAACAGAGCCAGGAAACTGGTAAAACTTAATACATGTATAATGTATACAGTATACAGTACAGCCTCAAGCTGTCAATTAAGCCGCCAGATGAGACAGTACTGAAGACAGAGTCTTGAATTTTATAATAATTAAAAAGTAATTAATATTTAAATGTAATAAGAATATCACTGGGGTCTCTCACAAGACTTTCGCCATTTGATTTAATTACAATATAGACGCCAGAGCTGTAAAATGTAGATTGTAGATTTGTAGATGACCTTGCACTTTTCCGGTAGCTTGTCATAATTCATGATTCATAAATCACGGTGACTATAACCGGTGACGAAAGTAGCTCCGAGATAAGATTGGATTCCACATTTGTTAACATCTGCTCGAAGTTTGATGTAACCGTTTTCAGCAAATCCAGTTCCATATGAATTTTTAATGATCCAGTAGGCTCGTCCATTTTCCTGTCCATACCCAACCACGCCTGTAAACAGTGAACAGTACCAAAGATTCATATAAATTTTGTGCATCAATAAAAATTTGTTCAAACAAATGTCATGATTAATGTCAGAAAGAACACTTATTTGAAGAGAAAATGAGACAGACCGATCGCATGATGATTTGCGGGTCCTTGAGAAAGTTACAATAAAATCAAAATAAAATGAGATTAGTTGAGTTTTCCAAAATCACAATGGTATAAAAAATTTACATGAATTTCATCACTTGTGAATAATAATTGTGTTTGAGAATTACGTCCGTTTGAATCCTTTCCACAAGGTCCGTCATAAACGCCTGAAATTTAGAGAAAAATTTGAAATTTGTCATCTTTATACCTTTTTATACATTATGCCACCTTTTGTCCCTGTTTCTTTGGTTTTTTACCGGATTTCTGCCTAAACATGTCATTGTGAAAGTACAGAGCACCGCTGAATGGTCCATGTTGGGAAGTGAGAGCGCGGTATTCACTTTCTTTTGTGGATTGGACGTAAGAGACTCCGATGACCGCCTTCCTCTTCCTTTTGCAATCTCCAGGTTGACCTGAACCGGAAGTGTAGGGATAATCCCTACTAGTGGCAATTCCATTTTTATTGATGTAGTCAAGAGCTTTCCAAGGAAACTCGCCTACCATGGTGAAATATTATAAGTAAAGTGACCATTTTTTCAACAAAAAATCAGTACATCTTAGAAAATCCTCGAAAAAGACTCAATTATATCTAGTGTAAGCCTTTTACGTAATGTTATAATTTGGCTTCAAAAAGCAGTACTGTCCTGATCAATTCAGTACGTATGGTCACTTTACCTTGGCAGGATTTTTTGAAGCAGGACACGAGTTCTTGCTCACTCAAGGGAGTGACGGATGGCCACCACCAGGAATTTTTGGCAACATGTCCTTCAAGAGCAACAAGAGCTGAAAATGACCAGCAGCTACCACAAGAACCCTTGAGGAAAAAAGAAAGTGGCATTCAATATTTTTTAACAAGATTTGCAAGTCTTTTCTTTTTTGCACATCTTTTTCCCTTTTACCTGATTTTTAACGGGTCCGACGGCGCCCCTTTGACGCCAGTCCAAAGCGGCTGGTGCTTGAATCAAAGTGAGGTTGGACACTAAAACATCGGCGGTGGGTGGTTCTGGGTCAGCGGGCAAACCGCCGTAATATTGTTGAAGCTCTTCGTTTGGCTACAGTTTTCAGAAAAACAGTCATGAGTTTTGTATACAATTTACACAGCATAAAAATGTCTGTTTTGGAATTATTGTAATTTTTTACCATGTCTGTAAATTGATTGATTCCTTCTTCCCATGAGGATTTTCCAGTGTGGAACAAAAGATTACGCTTG
>JAQGBH010005148.1:0-14996 GCA_034698265.1 Sminthurinus aureus | reverse complement strand
TTGGGCCCAATCGGTATGGGGGCCATTTTGCTATTTAATGCCTGCGGGGTCCTTATACATGCAACATGTATAGAAATGTGAAACGTTTAATTTCTGGTCCCTCTGTTATTTATCGTTTATCAGTATAATTGTAAAACGTGAAAACACACGAAATGTGTAAAGTGTGTCTAATATGTATAATCATATCCAAACATACACATGTTTTTGTGTTGTGTTTATTTGCTATATTATTAATGATTACGAATATTATGACTGTCATTGTCAGCTGGTTAAAAATTGTGTGTACTGATTGTGAGTCAGTCTCTTTATAATTTATAATCATAATTCATAATAATATCAGAAATAATTCAGAAAAAGAACACGATACACAGAAAAAATCACTACTACTACTATATCATTACCATTATCCATTATCATAATAATATAACGTAATGTAATGATCAAAACCTTACCGAGTTTATTTTGTGATTATCTTAAACCTATCTACATACATAATATGTATATGAAATACATGTTGTAGGTAGGTATAATAATATGTAGAATGTATAGACTACAGCATTTGTACTATAGGTATTTTTAATGATAATAATAGTTATTATTTTATTTATGTAACGTTTTTCATGTATTATTTACTATTTACAATACACAATAACAGTTATATTAAAAATATAATATGTAGTAGTACTATACTCATATACACACTTGCAATAATAATGTGTAATGTATAATGCATATTGATTGATGATGATACTAAATAATACTAATGTAAAATAAAAGGTATTATGAAAATAAATAAAAAATGTGCAAATACATTTCAACGACACTTGAATATCATTATCATAATATTTTGTTCAATTTTGTGAGAAAGAAAATTGATAAGTAAAAGAGTCAAGGGAAAAATCATGAAAAATCAAGAAAAATTAAGAGTCATTATGAAATATGAAATATAAAATATTCAATCACTGCATTGGTACTGATAAATGTCCATCCTAAATCCTAAATCTCCGGTCTGAGAGGAACTCTTGAATCGTGAATATTACAGTTTGCAGTGTACAAAAAGAAACGAGAAACTCTGAATGAAAAGTACACACATTCATATTGGCTCTTTTTCCCGTTTTTACACATGGCTTGTGTACATGAAACATGAACTATGAAATCAGGGCAAATATTTTGATGTATAGTAAAATACAGACCAGAGACCAGAGGAATTTATTCAGTTACCTCGGCAACTTGTTATTTTTCTGGGATCAATGTCTTTCTGTAAAGTGCAAAAACGTGTACACAAGAACCTTTCGCATAGCTATACACCAAAATGTCCATATGTTCTGGATTCTGGACTCTGGACTGCATAATATAAGATTACTACATATTACATATTATACGGACTGGAGACTGGACTGATGCGATGGCGATGCGATGTAAACAAATTGAGCATATGCATTTTTGGAATTCCAAATTCCAAATTCCAATCGCATTCCGTATTCCGTATCATCGTGCTTTGTGCAATTTTCCGTGACATTTTATTAGCTTTGTTGTTCGTGGTTTTTGTGACCTGACCTTCATCAGCCTTCAGCTCTATATTATAATACAACCCTCAATACTATTGACTATTGCGGTTTTGCATTTCCATTTCTGCACGAGGAACTGAAGAGTGCACATCTACATCTTTATAATTACCTTTTCGCTTCCATACAGTCTGCTTGTCACTTTCATCAAAAAGTCCCATTGGCATTGTCAGTTGTCATCTTGTCAATTCGTCCATAGTCCATACTTGAAAGTTCGACCCACATTTTGTACATTGAGATTGGATTGGATTGACTCGTCTAGCAAAAGAAGAAGAGAATAAAAATGTATTGTGTCAATTCCTGTAATCTTCCCTACAGTGATGTGAATAAAGTGAGTTTGGGGTTTAGTGTTAAATGATCAACGCTTTTCATTTGTCATGTTTTTCATGTCATAGTTCATAGTTTGTCGTATGTCGTACCATTTCGTTTCTTTCTTTTTATTTTATTTTTAACATGATAATTTAATTCTGCTGCAGATTGACCAAGGTCCACGCTTGAGTCCTTGTGGTTGGTCAAATGAATGTCGAGGAGAAGGATGGATAAGCAAAACGGATAAGTGCACTCGACCCGGAACCACATCTTTGCTCCGAACTCTCCCATGGCGTCATTGTCTGGTCCAGAGACCACCAGAAACATCAGCATACTCTGGAATGTCAAAGGAGTATTGTATGTACGATAGTGGATATGCAGGTGATGGATGTATAACGGAGCCTCTCAAATTTCCCAACCTCGTAACTGGTTTCAATGTTAACCCTGCTCATGCTTCTCGCACCGCTCTTTACACGAGGTACATTGCACATTGCTCATACTTCATACTAAATACTAAATACATTGGAGATTGGCTACTACATATTGGATATTGGATGAAATTCCATCCCATCTTCTATTTTTACAAGCTAAACAAATGAGTCACGGTTCTAAAACATGTTTTGATTGTGTTTGTTTCTTCCATCTCTGTCTTTGTATGCTCTAGATATTCTCCATCTGATTGGGCAGCAAACAATCAACAATTGTACATGGGTTCGGATTGCACTCGGAATACAGCAGAATTAGTGAGAGCTGAAGCCTTGCGACTTGTTCGTGAAACAGACGATCGTTCAAGTAGAGGACAAACCGATTCCTGTAAAAAACTTGGAGAACGTCTAAACGACATCAACTACTGGAAACAAGAAATCATGAAGGAGCTTGATGTAAATGTTCATGAAAGTCATAAACTTTTGGAGACAAGACAGTCTCTGGAAAGGATGATCAAGGAAATGGATGGACCTCTTCACATTGCTCAGGAAAATTTGTATTCCAGGGAAAGTCGTCAAGGTGTGGATCTTGTACATGATGCAGCGGAACAATCACTCCTTTGTGAAATTGAGACGTTGAGGAATTGGCAACAAAAACTGTGCGGTTCCGTAAGTTCTGTGGTTTTATGCATGAATTTTACTCATTTCTCGTCTCGTTCCGTGTCCAAGTGTATAAAGTCTCAAGTTTAAAGAATAGAGAGTAGAGACAGATAGAAATGTAAGAGCGAATGACGAGTCAATTCAAATTTGTCCTCAAGTTTCCCCCTTTGTGTTTTGTCCTTTTGGAATTGTCCAAGAGGTCACATATTTTGAATTTTATTTTGTGCTTTATACTGTTGTGGTTCATGCATGAAAATCTAGTTTGTTTATCACTGGTTCACCTATGTCACTCGTCTGCCTTGTTTATCAAGTAGTATCATTGAGTACCTTAGAGTACTTATAAATACTCTAAGTATTAGACAGCTGTTGTAAGTTGTAAATTTAAAAGGAATTATATGATTGCTTTGCTTATTAATGTCAACAGTTGGATGGAATCAATACTCAGTTGGCCAGGATGAGAGCAGCTCGACATGAACTGGAAAGGGACTTGGGAAGGAAGGAACAGGCGTATGGTATTGACACATCCGCTGCTCAATTGAATAATGACTGCAAGGAAATTTCCTTCCATTCCGGCATTGAAAAAGTAACCTGAAAATAATTACTGCTTTAATTTTTTCTATTTTATTTGCTTACTTTAAAAACAATAATAAATAACATAATACACCATAAACGAAAAATGTGGAAAATGTTTGCAGGTTGATCCCACCGTCTCAATTCCAGAAACTTGGGCAGGATTTACATCAGCCCTAATTAGAAGGTCCAAGGCAGAGAGAACTTCACAAGTTCATGCTACAATTGACAATCTCCTCCAGCAAGCCGCAAATGAAGCTTGGGCTGCATGGAACAATTCAAATAACGGTAAGCCCCGATTTTTTATTGTATAATTTATTGTAATTTATTGTATAATTTATTGTAATTTATTGTATAATTTATTGTATAATTTATAATAATTTTTATTGTTTTTGTATTTTTTTTTACATCATTTCAAGTTTATTACAAAATACAAAATAAATAATGTTGAATGATTCCAGCATTTTCACTCCGAGTTGCTGAACTACTTGACGCCAAGAACAAGATTTCTTGTCACCTATCAAGAATGCAGCAAGAAATTTACGACATGGAGAAACACATGGAGCTGATCCGGAAAGCGATTGAGGACAAAGGTCCGGCCTTAAAGGTGGCCCAAACACGACTGGAGAAGAGAACTCATCGGTCAGATATTGAATTGTGTCGGGATGATGCTCACTTCCGTATCGTACAGGAAATTCAAGATATCAATGAAACTCTAGAACAACTCCAGAGGAAACTAACGGAAGTGGAGGCAGCCCATCAACAACTTCTTAAAACTAAAGCATGTTTAGAGGCAGATTTGAAAATTAAGTCAAATTCTCTCTTTGTGGATCGCGAAAAATGTCTTGGTCTCAGAAAATCCTTTCCTATCACAACTTTTGTCACTCAACGCCAAACGTGCTCATAAAATCTAGAGTATAGAGCCAAGAGTCTATCGAATCTAGAATCTAGAGGTGTAGAGTGTAGAATATAGAATGTAGCATGTAGAATCTACAGTCCAAAGTCCAACTTCTATCTCATAATTTATAACGTCAACTACTTCATGGGCGTAAATATCATAGGTCACACACATACACCAATGTCCAATGTCCAATATACATTGTACATACAGTCATACTTGAAGATTGAAGAGAAAGGAAAACGGAAAAAGGAAACGAAAAAAAAATAATAAAAAAAAACGTGGAGAAAAGTACGTATATAAATCAATGGAAAACTCCCATAAAAATCAGGATACCATTTTTCTTCACTCTATAAAAAACCAAAAAGAAAAAAAACCTCGCAAAAAACAAAAACCCAAGCAAAAATATAAAATGTAAAATGTAAACGTAATACATAGGCTATTTCGTAATAATAATACTTTTTAATTACTAATTACTAAATAATATTATTATCATCATTATTATCACATTGTGCTCCTTTCCTAATGGTGCGAAATATTGGTGTGACTGTAAAATCCACCAAACCTTAATTCATTCAATATTCAATCATTCATTGTTCAATACTTTGTGCTATAAACTATAACCTACTAAATATAAAATATCAATGTAACGACCCATGATCCATGATATTCAAATAAAGTTGAAAGATCTCATAGAAAAAACAACTTATAATTATTCTATTAAATGCTTCAAATGTACAAACTAGAGACCACATGCGTTTTACGCGCTTGCTTGCTTTTTGCTAAAACCTGAATGCCTGAACACTGAACATTGAAAAGTGAATGTTATAATAGTTAATACATTTTGCACTTTTTACTTTTTAATATCTCTTTGCAAATTGCAAACAACTCTTACTTTGCTTTTCAGAAAGCAAAGGGAAAGTGAAAATTGAATGTGGCCTGAATAAAACGTTCTTTCCTCGTGCATCTAGAATGTAGAATTTGGAATCAAATATTCAAGAGGCTGTTCGCTCTGATACTTTTCAGCATGAAAATATGTAATTAATTCATAGCGTGATGATAATATGACAAAGTACAAAGTCTCTTTCTCTCTTCTCTTCTTCCACAGAGCTGAGGACGAGAGGAAAGCGAGTGTTGAGTGTACAGTGTACAGTGTACAGGGTAATAGTAAATCGACTAGCATTATCTGGTAAGTCAAGTATCCTTTTTCAGCTGATGCTGTGTAATATGTAATGTGTAATGGGTAAGTGTAAAGTGGAAACGTAATCTGTAGAGTGTAGGCTGTAAGCTGTAAGCCATAAATACTCATTCCCTTTTCATATGGCTTGTCATAATGCCTCAACATCTCAACATCCCGCATAATTGCATCCGCTTTCTCCTCATCCTCTTTTCAATCCTTTACTTTGCGCTCACATTTTTAGGGATTGGAAAAAATCTGATCCTCTGCAGTCTTGAATCTGGAAAGTAGAAACTGAACTGGAAACAAAAAAAGAAAGAAAGATTTTTTTTTTGAATCCTTATAATATTTAATCTGTCTCATGTTCTAATTCCAAATTCCAAATTGTACATTGAAGATTGTACATGTAAAATGTACTTTGAGCTTTGAGCTAAGAGTTATCATTTTACTGGTGACTGCCACTGTTGACAGTTGACAGTACATGGTGCATAATACATATTACATGTTCCACAGATCCAGAATCCAGAATCTAGAACCCTGAAACGAAACTTTCAAGTTTAAGTGAAAGCTCAAAAGTTGGTGGAGTGGAGTAGCAATCAAAGTCCAAGTCAAAGGCAGATGGAATAGAGAAAAGAGAATATGGAGGAATTAAACTGTGGAGAAAAGCACAGATATGAGCACAAAAGAAGCGGAAAAAATTCAGTGACTGCTAGACCATAGACCATAGACCATAGACCATACCATACCATACCATTGGCTCAGTTGAGTCCAAAAACTTGAAACTCTAAATATTTTTTCCTTTTTTCTTGTACATTTTTTTCTCTTTTTGTGTTTTGTACCCACGCCGAACCAGACCAAACCATACCAAACCAAACCAAACTATGCTCTACCATACCACATCCGCTGGGTTATGCGCATAAGCCAACGATGAACGAAGAGCGATGAACGAAGAACGAAGAAGTGGAATGCCTTTTCTCCCATCTCCAACAAAACAAGAGCACTGTTGACTGTTCTCTATATTCTGTACATATAAACTCAGTTTCAGTTTCGGTTTTGGCTTGTTCTTCTAGTTCTTATTTTTCTGATGCTCCACATTCTACATTCTACATTATACATTCTACACGTTCTGTGTAGCCAGTATTACAGTCAGCACTGTGACTATAATAAAATCCCAACGTGCAATGTAGATTGGGCACTGTATATTTTACATGGTGCATGGTTCAGTATAAAGTGTAGAATGTAGAATACAGAACGTTTTGGAAGAATATCCGTATGCTGTACATTTAATAGCATACAAAAAGCACATACTACATATAATACATTTCCGAACTCGTAGCCTTTGCTATGCTGTGCTATGTACAAAATACAATATTTTACTTTATATCTTGTCTTTGGTCCATACTCCATACTCCGTACATCTACAACCCAGTATCCAGTATCCAGTACCAAGTAGTAGGAGGCTTCTTTTTCTTTTCCTCTTGCTTTCTCTTACCCTCTTTCTCCATTATAATCCACAATGAACATTCCCTTTTCATCGATTCAGCCAAAACACATCATACACTATACACAGTCTTAATACAGAATACAGAAAACCGAATGTCGAGGATGGAATGGCCAAAACCAAACCAAACAGGCAGACCAGAGCAAACACTTGTACATTGTACGTTGTACACATCCATCCATACATAAAAAATGAATAGGAAGAGGAATATGGAATAGGGAATTTTCAAAGCTACATTGAACATTACAAGTACTTTTAAGCATGATGTATTGTGCCTTGGCGCTATGTTCAATGTTCAGTGTTCAATCCTCAATGCTCAATTCTCAATGCATTCAATTGAATTGGCCTCGACTATTTTCTACATTCAACTTTTATTTCATCTTGGGGTCTGGTCCATCTTCAATCTTCATGCTTCATGTTCATTTTCATGTGTAGGTTCCTGTCGAGGCCAACCTAAGCTCTACACTCTACACTCTACCTCGTGCACTACACTTTCAACTCTAGAACCTAGAATCTAGAATCCAGAAAGAATAGAGGATCCGGAATCCAGATTCCAGTCAACTCCATATGGTTACATATGGACACCAAATACGAGACTTTAGCCTCTAAACTCGAGACTCGAGACTAGACCAAAGTTAAAGTTAGAGCCATCGGCAAATTTGACTTTCACTCATCACACAAACAAGACTTATATAATTATTGAAACGGGGAAAAAAGGAAAAAACACTGCAGACTGAACAACATACAACATCCAAGTTCCAAGGTTTCTATCCCAGGGCAAATTATGTACCATTTGCCCTACCCTGTTGTTTTTTTCCTACATTTTCAATTTTCTCTTTTCCCTCTACTCTTTGTGCTATGTAAACAAATTAGAAAATTACTCGGAAAACTAAAAACATATTATGCATGAGATGTATATTGTGTATTATACAATGCACACTGTACACTGTACACGGTAAATTGTACATTGTTTCTGATCTGATAGGTTGCGTAGGTTGGGAGTTGCAAGTTGGAAGTGGAGTCGAGTGTGGAGTGCGGAGTGTGTGGCTGAAAGTTGAAAGCTTCTCCATCCTCTATTTTCCATTATTATCATGATTATGTTTCCATTTTCATTTTCATTTTCGTATTAATTTCATTCCTTTCATTTCCGTTCCCACTCGAGCTTTAACTCAAAACTCCAAGTTGAAACTCGAAACGGGAAACGGGAAGTAGAGCAACTCCAATCCCAATTCCAGCTCCATCTCCAACTGTAAGTCATTCTTCTGCGTGAAATTTTTATATTATTGCATATTGTACAATGTACAATGCACAATGTATCAACTATTAAATGTAAAGTATACACATCTTGTACTAATAATTTAATTTCTAGATTCTAGATTCTAGATTTCTCCTCCTGGTCTAATTCATAATTTGTAAAAGGCATGCCCAAACTATTGCACTACAGAATTTAGACTCTGGACTCTAGGCTCTAGAGTTTGGAGTCTGTATAATATTAAAATAAAGACAGATGCAATTTAGCGTGCATCTGGATTCTGGATGAAAAAAATTAAGAGTGGATACCTGAACCCAGAACATTGCATAATCAGCAAAAGTATTCTACATTCTACTTTCTACTTTCCACATGCTACACAGTACACAATACACAATATACACCCAAAAAATCTATAATGGTCTACATTTTACATTCCACATTGTACACTCTATTGTGTTTTCTGTTTTGTGTTTTGTGCTTCAAACTTGAGCTGTGTATACACTGTACAGTATACAATAATATGTAAAATGCTAACTTGAAAATGCAAATTTCTAAAGACTTTACCACACTCAAAGCTCCAAGCTCAAAGCTCAACTCTCAAATTCTTGCTCTACTTTGAATTTGAATTTGAGTTGGAGTTTGGAGTGAG
This sequence comes from Sminthurinus aureus, assembly GCA_034698265.1. NCBI lineage: Eukaryota > Metazoa > Arthropoda > Collembola > Symphypleona > Katiannidae > Sminthurinus > Sminthurinus aureus. The sequence continues at coordinate 5,990 of JAQGBH010005148.1, read as the reverse complement.
CTTACAAATCGTAATAAGAGTGTTGCGTGCATGAAGTGTGTCATGTGTCATATAGTTTTTGTATATATGTCATCTTCATTTCAACTCCTATTTCACCCTTTGACATCTATTATTATTATTCCAAGGACTGAGTTCCTGAGAGAAACGGTCATATACAAAATACAAAATGCAACTTGGTATAATATTTTATATTTCATATTGTACAATTTGTACAGTGTACAGTGTACATGTATTACAAAACTTTAGCATATACACTGTAAATTCTGGATTCTAGATATTTTATTCCATTTCATTCCACTTGACTCAAAAACTGGAAAGTGGAAACTCTAAACTCTAAACTCTGTAAATTCTCTAAGCTCAAAACGAAACGAGTTTTCCTTTCTCCTTCCATTCCAAGTCATTCATGCCCATAGCCCGTACATCAACGGTGCTTACACTTACACTTTTCCTTTCACTACCAGCTACAACCTACGAACAATCTAGGTTTTAGATTCTAGATTGTAGTATATACATACCAACTTTACTTGCCGATCATGCATTTAGATACTAATTTCTAGATTCTATATTCTAGATCCTAGTTATTACATTATGCGCATAATATATTACATATTACGGTGAAAGAGAAAGCTCAAGTATGCATGAAAAAATGATATGAGTAATGAATGACTGAAGACTGAAGTAGTGTGTAGTGTGTAGTGGGTATAGTGGGTAAAGGTCCGTAGGCTAATAACTGTTTTAGGATTTGGATTTTGGATTTAGCTACGGATTTAGATCATAATTCCACAGTCCAGATTCTAGATTCCACAGCTACCAGTTACAACTATAATTATTCATATTATTAGACATAGAGTTAGAGTGAAAGTGAGAGCTGGAGTGTTGAGCATTATACACTAGACTCTGGACTCTAGACTCTAGAAGAGTTTTGAAACAATCTATTATGCATTATATCGTAAATGGTAAATCGTAATGCATGTACATACATGATATATTACAAGTTACAAGGGAAATGTTCTGATTTTTATTATAATAATTTACAATATTACACCTATATAATGCATAATACATAATATACATATAATTTATAATATGATATGATATATGATATGATATCATATAATCCATGGTTTATGGTTTTATACATAAGGAATGCGGGAGTAAGAACCTTTGGACCTTCAAATATCGTACCGAGTCGGAGCACAAGGATTCTTCTCCATGCTCAAATTCTTCATTCTACCTTCTACCTTCTAGATTCTAGAATCTAGAATCTAGAATTCAGAGGAGCCGAGTCAAGTGCCGAAAGCCGTCAGCCGATAGCCGAAAGTAGCCGAATCTGAATGTGTTTTCACTTTATGTTTATACGCTACACGCTATACTTACTGGATACTAGATACTAGGCTTAGATGCTACATTTCTATATCTTTTATTAGTATCTACATATTTCTCGTACCCGTTACTATTTGTTTGCCCACTAAGAAATAGACGGAGGTTTAGAAGACCAAAGAGTTTTAGCATCGAATTCACCCGGATTTGGATTTATTTCTCTACCTCTATATTCTATACTCTATAAAATATATTATGTATATGTATGTACAATATTTTTTTATAATACTCTGATCAAAACCTCGACATTCAATGTATGTAGTACATTGGACACTGTACACTGTACACTGTACACTGTACACTGTACACTGTACACTGTACACTGTACACTGTACACTGTACACTGTATATTGTACACTGTACATTGTACAGACAAGTTCCGCGTGTTACAGCATTTTAGAGTATTTAAGCATTTCAACATTTAATACAACAACAAAATTTCGCTGGTTTTACATGTTTTTTATCCAACATTTTGAAACTTTTAGCAACCTGGTTTGGTGACGGTGAATGCAGACGTTCAAGCATCTGGCGGTAACATCTCAAACAGAGAAACGCCAACGCGTTATTTGGCGAGTGTAAACGTCACAGTAAAACCTCCTGGAAACTCGGACAAGGAGTGACAGTGGAGGTTAAAGGATGTTGGATGTTGAGCATCAAGAATCAAGATCATGTCTCACATCACATTTGTGGTGATTCACAAAGATTATAAATTTAAATCATTTTAAATATTTCTAATTTCTAATTTCTAGTTTCCAGTTTGTAGTCAGATTCAGATTCACTCTTACTAAACATTAAACATGTCAAAATCTATCTCTGTGTGGGATTTTGCTTGAAAAACTGGAAATAAATCACAAATGATCCAGATATTGTAGCTTGTGTTTTTCAAATTGAAAATGTCATTTTTTCCTATTCATGTTTTGCATCAAGATTCTAGATTCTAGATTCTAGATTCTGGATTCAAGTCTTGAGACCTCTGTCAGCATCTGCCTCATTTCATAAATATTTCCATCTCGTCTATCATTTATCATGCGTCTTCAATAATCATTATGCACAGCCTTTAAAACCGAGAGGTGGGAGTTTGTCATCAGTTGTTATATTTGCATTTGTACTTTGAGTTTTGAGTGCTCATTTTTTATTAGTTACATTCTGCATTTAATTATGTAATTAGCATGCACTTGTGCAAATTTTTACCACCTTTTTAAATTGCCTATTACAAGTTGTCACCAAAATCCGTTTTGTTTTTTTTCATAGCTTGTGTATTTCAGCTTTACACACATTTATACCGCTCATTGTTCATTGTCAGTGTGTGCAGAGAGCCTTTGAGCATTGAGCATCCAATTAAAATTTCATTGAAGCTAATTGTAAAATAAAAGCTATTACGAATTATGATTTTTTTAACCGGATGCGATGGGCCAAATAATATTGACATTGACATTGATTTCACAAATTGAAAGTGGAGCATATAAAATATAAAAGAGGAAAAAACTACTGGCTCGACTGCCAATCTAAATGAAGCATAAGCTCAAATAAATATTCCACAAAAGAAACTCGTAGAATGTAAAATCCGACTCAACTCAAATCTCAAATGATCTAGATTCTAGAATCTAGATTCTAGAATCTAGATTCTAGAAGTGTATTTTGTGCTTGTCGTATTTAATTTTCCCTTTCATAGTTATTTTTTGCATTTAAAATTTGGAATCCAGCAATTTAATGTGACAGGATTTAAATGAAACATGGAGGAATATTTCCGGGAACATTGCCCGTTTGTTGTAAATTCCATTGAAACTCGAGGAGAATTCATTTAAATCGTACAGGATTTACAAAAGTAAATTTTTAGATGAGTCCGTGTAAAATCATTTGAAAGTGATATTTAAATTTCAAAGAAAAATCTCAGGCAATTGTCCAGGTGTAGATGACTCGCCCGTTTCCAGTTCCAGTTCCAGTTCCAGTCGACTGAGAGCAGACATGAAAAGGTGTGACAGTGGCTTTGTCTCCCGGCGGACGCTGCAAATACTTAATGATTTGTTGAATGAGGGCGATCGGTGGAATGGGTGCTGCAGTCCCAAACGGTGGCTCTTTTCTTTGCACCCAACTCATCTCACCAGAACTTTGATTCAATTTGAATCCGGAAAAATGACCAAGGAATCCATTTTCAAAGACAGCGGAGGCTTGATTTCGAGGAGAGTCAAATGGATTCCCCAGCGAGTCAAATGGATTTCCGGTTGCAGAGACAGAATCTCGGAATCCTCCAAAACTTACGTTCCACGTGAAGATATCAGTCGACGGTTGGGTCGCCCTGAAAAATAAAAAGTCAAAATGCCATCACATGACGAATGAAAAGGCAGTTAAAAAATATAAGAATTTATGCAGCAAAAAACTGGCACTGATTGTGAGAATCGTTTACAGTTTCCTGTTTATTTAGTAAAAATGGCTCAAAATCAATACAAAGGGATGAAAATCAAAATGAGAAAAAACTTACGTGATTATGAAAACCATTGTAAATTTGAATTAGAAATTTCCCAATTTGCAAAACTCAGCTTTTAAAGCACACAAAAAGATATTTGAATAAAGAAAAACAATAAAACAGGGGAGTGGAAAATCGTATTAAACTCAAGCTGAAAGCTCAAAATTCAAAACTCAAAACTCAAAATTGAATGACTAAAGAGCAAAGTCAAAAGTAAGTGGGACAAGTTTCTAAAACAAAACACACTAACGCAGCACAGTCAAGACAAATGACACATGAAAAATGACTCAACGAGAACAGTTTTTGGAAATAAATTAAACAAAATGTAGAAATGTACAGACAAAAATAATACACAATAATTTATCTAGCCTTGAGCCTGGAGCCTTGACAAAAATAAACTTTGAGGATGAGTCAAGAGTTTTAAAATTGGAACTATGATTGTCCTTTAATTGTTTGCTCTTTGCAAGTCACATGTGTTTTAATCTTTCATGATTCATGATTCATGATATTTGACAGGCTGAGGGGATTTCTTATTTTTTTCCTGTATTTTCCCGACGCTCAACTTAGAAAGATAATAATAATCCCTCTAGTCCCTCCTTCCCGTCGGGCACTTTTTATTTTCTCAATTTGCTCACTTGTCTGTCTTTTGTAGATAATTATTGGATTTTTTGAGATTTTTATAGTTTTTGAATCCGTATGTAAAATCCAGCATTCTCTTTATTTTTATGCTTCTAATGTGTACAAATCCAAAATGCAAAAGTATGAAGAAAGGCTTGGTAAAAATTTGATTGTCTAATGTCTGTCGTGATTTTTTTACTCTACACACCTACACACGCAGCTTCAGATGGCTTCAACAATGCGGAAAGAAATAAAACACGCTTCCGTTTTTTTGAATGCACATTTCTGCCAAAATTCTAACATTTTTATTCCTTAAATTTTTCATGGTACAGATGTACTTCATCCCATCATTTCTTGTGTACCAGTCCTTTGGTATGATGTCAAAATGACTCCAGCCTTTTAAGATTCTGATCTTCATTCAGTCTCTTTACCAATTCAAAAGAATTATGAACATACTTCAAATTTCATGCACTTTTGCTTTTGATGCATAACATTTCATACCCTAGCATATTCATTTTTTGCATTTACTTAAACCCGATAGTAACCTGGTTTAACTGAAATTTACAAGCATCTGGGAATATTTCCGGGAACAAGGAAAAATGCATTTGTAAGTTTCCCGAAACATTTTCAATTTACTTGGAGTCGAGCCACTTGACGCTTGACTTTGTATTATTAAGGTGTGAAATATTATCGGTTTTAATGTCCTTTTCCCATTCATATTTACGGTATTTTGATTGCATCTTAAATCTAAATCAAGTATCCAGGAATATTTCTGGAAACAATGGAGTATTCATTTGTAAATGGCCCAAAATCTTTTCAATATGTACATGAAGCCATTTGGCTTTGTGCTTTTATGGTATTTATTTATTTAATGGTTTATTGTCAATAAGCTCAGTTAAAAACTGATTTCCAGCAAACGACATAATGAATTACATATACCGTATTATCAGAGTAAATGCGTCATCTCTTTCTGCATACAATATTACACTGTACACTCAGTGTACTACACTGTACACTGTACACAAAACCAGATAAACTAAGTTGCCTGTTTACTCTTTACAATGTGATAATCCGCCTTTTGACATTTTTTCACCTCATTTAAAAATCAGCAATGATTTTGAGATTGGAGATTTGGACACTGGAGATTAGCCACCAAATCATTCGCAAACATTCATGTAGAAAATAGTGTATTTTTTCCGCCTTTTGACCAGATTCTATAATCAGCGGTGACAGAGTTAGCGATTATACTGGCCGATTTTTTAATTCTTTGTCTGTGGGAATTTTTGTACTATGTAGAGTTGCTGACAATTGATAATGATTACTGATAAACTGACATTAGAAATATTAATATAAAATATCGCTTATTATATATTACGGTGTCGCGTCCAAAGTTATAAAGTCCCGGGTTATACACCGTCCTGTGTTATAATATCGATGTTATACAACTCCTTTGTTATAATTTTGTAGTGTTATACAAAAACCGTTGTTATACACATACTATGTTATACTATCGATGTTATAATTTGTC
>JAQGBH010005147.1:0-15006 GCA_034698265.1 Sminthurinus aureus | reverse complement strand
TTTCTCCATTGTCCACTACATGTCTTCATTTCGTCCGCATACTTTACTTTCTGGCGGAGAAGAAAAGATTCACTCATTGCTCATCGTTCATCAAAGATGGGTGAGACTTTCTTTATAAAAAACTCGAATATCTCAACGGCACACTTACTCAAGTCTCAAGTATCATGTCTCAGGAAATCCAAAATGATAATGAAAACTGCGCCGTTATCAGTTATGCATTTAGAAATCCTCTTACGTGAGCTCAATGCTTTTGAAGCATTGAGAATTGAGCAATAGAAAATAGAAAATAGAAAGGTGTCCAGTAGAACAAGATAACAGAGAAAACGGGGGAATGAGAAAAACATAAACAAACCTACGGTTAGTACACTTAACGCAGTGCCCGATGCCCACAATCACAAGACAAACGCTTTCCCCACTTGTATTTCCTTTACGTAATGCAAGTGTGGAAGTGGAGTAGGATGAAAGAGAAAGTACTTTACGATTCGTTTACACAAACTCTCCAGTTTACATTGTACTTTGCACTTCCTGTGCTGTGGTGTTGTGCTACTCCAACGCTGCGTAAATAGACAACACCAATGTCCAAAACATAGACGATTTCTCATTTTCTCAACACAAAACTCAAAAAGTTGTCTACTCCATACATGCGCTTTCTTCTCTTTCTTCTTTTTCAATTCACTTTCTATTTTTTAGTCAGCAATATAAATTCCATTAGTTTTTCTAGATTCTAGATTCTAGATTCTAAATTCTAGAGGTTCAAAATAAATAGAAGGGAACACTCAAAAATTCAATTTTTCTATTATCAACTTTCCCCTCATATTCCTATTTTTGTACAGTAAAAAACTTTAAAATACTTTTACACTTTACACAACTAAAGCTTGCTGATTCTTGTCTTGTGTTGGTCTGCTCATCGTCTCTGGCTCAGGTTGCTTTGTAATCAGTCGTCATGGAAATATGAAAAAATTTATGAAATGAAATAAAGCAACTGGAAAAGGGACTGGTCATAAGTATACTGTAGATTGTAGATTTAAAAGCCTTTTGTATCTACTTTCCCCTGACTTTGCATTCCTCTTTTTATTTAGAATTTAGAACAGAGATACTGAACCCTTTGTTTTACCAGTAGACTTGAGAACAAACTTTCTATTTTTTCCAAATATAGATTTTGCGTGTACAAACTCAGCGCCAAATGCAAGTTGGATGGGCGAGCGAGTTTTTCTTGCACATTCAAGCAGGGAAAAAACTGTTTCTAAGAGTCTAAGAGGAGGAGAATGCAGCGATAGCGATGCGACGTGCATAAATGAACAGAGCCAGCACCAGCACCAGTTTCAATTCCAGAATCAGAAACAGAGGCAAAACCAGTACCAGTACCAGCAGTCGCAGTCGTCACAGACCAGAAAAAAATACAAATACATGGATGCAAAAGAACAAAAGGAACAAAAAACAGAAGCAAACATGCATGTAGAATGTAGATGAGAAAAGGAAAAGAGAGAAATCGTGGACACCATAAATTCTGTTTCTGGTATTTTTAACAATTTCAACACCAATTCGAGCCAACTCGTCCACCATCCACCATCCATTCCACCTCGGATTTGTCAAATAATAAATAAAAATTTCAAGCCCCCTTCTTCTCTCTTCCTTCTTGTTTCGCAACAGCACAACAGAGCACAACAGAACATGGACAAAATGTGCAATGTGCAGAATAGGAAAAAAGAGGAAAGAACAGAACAGACGTTGTTTATTTTTTGATTTACTAACGTTCTTAATCTTTTTAATAGCGTTTCTGGGACAAGAGAGTGAAAAGGAAGAAGAGTGGTGGGAAATTTGTAGTTTGTAGGTTGTAGTGTACTGTAGTGTAAGTAGTAAGTAGTAAGTACGCAACTTTTATAAAATAACAAGAGCATATCTTTCTCTATATCTGTATCTATTATCTATACTGCATATTATTTTGTATTTTGTATTCTGTATTCTGGATTCTTGATTCTTGGTGTTTCTCAACTTGAACAAACTTTTCATTTCATCCCAACCTCCTCACTCTCAAACTTTTCAAATTTCAAAAGAAGTCCTCTAAATTCTGTACATAATTCAGAATTTACAATTCACAATTCAGAGCACAAAGTTTTAATAATTTTTGAGCAAGAAACTCCTAACCGGAATGCCGTTTTGCCGTAGGTTAACTTTCCACCTTTTGTTTAGGCACATGTGAAAATGCTACCATGTGAAAATGATTAGATATGCAAATTTATGGTTCGGCGTACTAGCATACTATTGTATTGTATTGTGTTGTGTTTATCGTGTAGTGTGGTCCACTTGTTTGAAATAAAGAGTTTTTTTGGGGGGATTTGATTTAATTGTATGTGTGAAGCTGAGTTTTCTCCTCTTGCTCATTTAAGTTAAATGCAATCTTTTACTCTAGTTTTCTAGTTTTGAGCCCACTGTATACCATAAAACTACATAAATTCAAAGAAATGTTTTACTTTTAAATTTAAAGGATTTTCATTCAAATTTATGCAAGTTTACACATAAATAGTATACATTTATTTTTCCCCTTTTCTTGGACGTGATTTCATGGACATTGGACATTAGATGTGGGATGTAGAAGGTTGGACACAGAAAGATTAATGTAAAAATGGACCATTAGACTTAATTAACGGGCCCACGTAATTGTAACAACCCCAAGTTTTTAAAAGTCCCGAATGTTTTACCCTGATTCAAAATTCATGCAAAATGGAAATGTACGAAGCATCAAGTTTGAAACTTGAGTTGTACTTTGAACTTTGATGTTTGACATTTGGCATTTGATATTTTTGAACTTGGCAAGTTTTTCAAAAATTATCCTGGCAGTTGCCTCAAACCTCAAACTTTTTACACTTTACATTTAGCAAAAAGCAAATGTACCGAACGTTTTACAAGTTTTAATCGATAATCAATAATCAATAATCGATACCTTGGAAAACTGTTGAGGCTTTACGGTTTGTTGATTGTTGGATCTTGGAATCTTGGATTAAACAAAAAAATCAATGTGTTGAGTGTTGAGCGTTAATGGTAAATGTAGCCGACTGGTAGGTTAAATGAGCGTCCTAATTAGCTAACGAAAACTAAATTGGATTTATTTCACCATATAAACGAGAGGTAAGCCACGAGAGGTTAGCTTAATCGATAAACAATTCGATATTCGATATCTCTTATTTTCTCTAGCTGATGGATTATCTAAAATTGAAGAGGCAGGCTCTAAGTTCTAGATTCTAGATTTTAGATTCTTGGCTCTAGAATCTAGAGTCTAGATCTAGAATCTAGACTCGAGGATTGTGCATCTTGGAGAAAGAAAAATGGTCGGAAATTTCGATAATTAATGAAGCTGGAGTAAAGACAGAAAGAAATAAAGAAAGAAAAATCATTGTATCTCTTTTTTCCGTTGCTAATGAGCATGTTTAGAAACAGTAGACAAAACACAAATGACAATGCAATTCTTATCCGATTCCATCTCAAATTCGATTTATTTTACTTTTTCGGGAATACCAGCGTAGTTTTTTACGCCTTGCTTTTATTTGGTTGTATTTTCTTCATAACATTATAGGATTCATTTGGGGCCATAAAACTAGAGATTGAAACTAATGAAGGTGAGTATGGTTTTGGGTGAACTTGATCTGCTCGTTCAGCTCGCTCCTGTACTCAAGCCTTAAGGCTCAAGACTCAAAACTCAAGTCTAACTCTTTTTTATGGATATAAAAAGAGTGGAAAATTTATCACGGGCTTATTATTTAAAGATGAGTGGGTCTTTGGTGTTTCTTTGCATTTCATCCAATTCCAATTGAATTGGACCACACTACACTAAACCTAACTAAACTAAACTAGACTAGACCCACTTCCTCGTCCCAAGTTACAGAGAAAGAGAGAAAGAGGAAGAAAGGAGGAAACGTGAGCTAAAATGGTGGCAAATTCACATTCAAATCAACGATTGTTCATGTGTAACGGAATTCGTTCAATTTGTATGCATCTGACTGTGGACTAAAGGCCATTTATTTCCAGTGGTGTAACACACTCATTTTGGACTCGACTTTAGACTCTAGACTCTAGATTCTAGACTTGACTCCTAACACTCCAGCCCTCTTAACTTCCTTCCTGCTCCTTCCTTTCCTCTGTTACATGAATTCTTTCATTTATGTAAACTGCTTCAATATAGATACACGGTTTGTTATACACTAGTAAACAATATACAATATACAGTGTACGTGGTGTGCAAAAACCGGAGAAGCAAGTTACTACAGTAAGTACTACTGTTCTCATGGTACATAATATTGTCTAGTACCTAGTACAAAGCATTCCAAAGGTACGAAATAAAGTGGGGTGAAAGAGGACAACGGCTCCTCAATAATATTATATGAACAGTTTCTTTTCATGTAATACCAATGCTAAAATAGATACTGTACAATGTTCAATGTTCAATGTACATTGTACATACTATAGTGTGGTGTGCTACTCTTTCTTTTTTGTCCACGAATTTCTCCTCATGTTTGCCACCATGCCCTCCGCGTGATACTTTCATCCTGCTCTAGTTCTAGTTCATGCTCTTTCTCTGCCTTTTTCATTTCTGAAAATTATAAGCGTGGAACAATGAGCAATGAGCAATGAGCAATGAGCAGCCAAAGGATGAGACGAGAACGAGAACAAGAACGAGAACGGGAGCTGTGAGACAAATTTAACATTCTGATTTAAACGTTCCAGTTCCAGCGAGCGAGTCAACAAAACAGGAATCAAGAATCAAGAATGCACAAATCACAAAGGAACATGAAACAAATAACAAATGAAACACATGACATTACCGCATCATTAGATCACACGAATTGTGACTTGTACAATGGACATGGTTCCAAGTCCCAAAACATAAATCATAAACCAGTTATTCTCCTATTATTCCGGTTCTCCTCGTATCTTCTAGTTTAAAAGTTAGCCTACATTTCTATCTACATCATGTTTTCTACTCGCTTTTAACCCGAATATTCTATTCTATTCCAATCCAAAAAATTATTGTTGATCTGCAACGTTTTTTGTTGTCCTCCTAAATTTAAAAATTCAAAAAGTTTTAGCTTCTGTCTGGCTTTGCTTGTTCAATTGTTTAAGCGTGTACAAAAAAATAGAGTAAAAACATGTTTATTTAAACAATTTATCCTTGTATAAATGATGAAAGGATGAAGCTGCAGCTCTTAATTCTAGATTTTAGATTTTAGATTTTAGATTCCAGATTCTAGACTCTAGACTTTAGAACATTTTTAAATAGAAATCAAAAGGACACAACTTCTCTACAAAAACAGGAATGATATATGAGCTGGAATTTTCATAAAACAAAACCATCTACAATGAACGCAGCACGCCGTGCCGGAGACTCTGACTCTGGCATGTATACTTTTTATAAAAAGTATTAAATTAAAGTTACAAATCCAGTGTTTTTTCTACAGTTCTACAGTCTACTGTCTACAGTCTCAACTAACAATAGATATATTATATATTATGTAACATGTAATAGGAAGTTAAACGGCGGGTACATCAGGATTTCCAACATCGGACTGAACTGGAGATTTGAACGTGGTAAACGATGTTGTGAAATGATTATAACGCCCATGTCCATGTTCCATATCCCATGTCCCTTGTTCCTTGTTTTCCTCTCTCACGCGTTAAATTACTTTACAGCTCTGCTTGTCAATTTTCAGTTTTGGTTTTAAAAGAGTTGGCCTGCCTCTTGCTTGGTTGCTTGCTTGAACAAATGTGAATGTGGGTAGGAAATGGAAAAGCAAAAGAGTTGAAAAAACCCAGAGACAGAGAGAGAGAGGAAAAAAAGAAAGTGGAAGGAAGACGGACGACGAAATGGTGGTAAAATTTTTGGACTATCATAAATTTGGAAGGCGACTCGCGTAATGGAGACGAAAATAGAGAGTAGAGAACTGGAAAGTCGGAAACACACACACAGAGAGACAGAGCGAGAAAGAAAGAGAAAGCGGAAAGGGATATCTACGTTGCCTTAGACAGCAAAACCGAAACCAAAGTTGAGTAGACTACGGAATAAGGGAGAAAACTGCGCGTGGAAATATTATTAAAGAGAAAACTAAAGACAGAGAGGAAGAGAGGGACAAGACAGAATACGAGTAGAAATGAGCAAAGTAAGAAAATACACACACACACATAAAGAAAAGAGACAAAAAAACGAGTTGAGAAAACAAAAGGGAAAAAAGGAGATGACTCTCTTCATTTCTCCTTCATTTTCTATCTATCGCCGTTTCTCCTTTCCACTTTCCACTTTGTACTTTCTACACCCGTACTACCAACGTGATGCCTATTCCTCAGTCCGTAGTCTGTATTATGTAGTTTTGGAAAGAGAATTGGAAAAATAAACAAGTTCTCAAACTCCAACTAAAAGAACGGTAATATTTAGGTACGTATCAAGTATGCGCCTTACATAACGTATTCACTATTCACTCCAATAGATCTAATATATAATATATGAGATATGAGATATGAGGAAATTGGAAGGAGGTATAAAAGTCGTGATAAGTCAAGCCAATCACACTACTCTGCTACTGCTACTGATGCTGGTATGACAATTATCCGCTTGAGAAGCTAAATTGGAGGCGAGAAAAAAGAGGATCAGGTTAATTTCAATTTTCTCCAAAGGGATCCATAACCAATAACCAACCACCAACTACCAACCAAACCCAAGAACTAGAACCAGAAAACCAGAACTGGATAACTGGATGACTGGAAAAATGTGAAAGGAGAAAACTGAAGCCAAACAGAAAGGAGAAAATAGAAAAAAAGAATTATCACTATAATAATAAAACTAATGTACATTTGCCCTATCTAAATACTAGTGCCTTCAATCTACCAATCTACCAATCTACAACTTTCACTTGTGAAAGTCGGTGTCGGTGAAAGTTGTATTACACAGGAATAGTATGTGAGGAGAAAGCATCATCATCATTATTTTCACTACATTTTCACTCATCATGCTTTCACCACCGCAGCTCATTTCATGTTCTTCATTTCCCTGCGACGCTACTTCAATTAACCTCAACCTCAAACCACAACAAACAAAACAAACAAGTAACCATGGTAACCATGGTAACCTACTTGCACGACTGAGGTGATAATTCATAGAAATGTCTTGCAAATCTTGCCCTAGAAAATACAACAAGATTAAAAATAACACCCAAACTTTCTCTTTTCTTTCCAAGTTTGTTTACATGAAATATTTCCATTTTTACATCAACTCTAAAGGTTTTTTTCAACTGACAATTGCCAATTTAATTTTAGTCACAAGTTGGTCATGCATCTGCAAGTTTTAATTTTCAATAAAGTCTGGAATTATCTCAAGCACCAAGCGTATCTTTACATTTTTACAGGTATAAAATCCTCCAGTGTTCAGGGGGAATTCAAAAAGGCTAGCCCTTTGTGATCCTTGAAATACGTGTAGAATGTAGAGTGTAGAATGTAGAATTTAGAACTGAGATAGACAAATAGATAGATAGATTGGTTGCAGTGGTTGATTGAATTTGAGTTAAACCCTTCCACTTACTGTATTAATCCTCGGGCCACAAGTAAGGACATCCAACAATATACAGTAGACTATAGACGGAAGGCGGAAGACAGGAGACACAAGTCTAATCCACCAAGAACTTGATGGTGGAACGGAGAAAGTCTCTTATCCTATTAAGAATCGGAAATTGCACCTAATCTAATTTCATTAGACAGAGGGAAAGTCCACAACTTTTAACTCCCACTTTCTCCACTTTCTCTAGTTTCTCTAGAGCTCACGGTGACTAACGACTGACTCTTGACTCTTGAATCTATATTTTCAATATTATACGATGGTCTTTCAGCGTTCAGCATCTTTCTCCTCATCTCCATTATTATTATTATTATTATTATTATTATTATTATTATTATTATTATTACTAATATTATTAATAGTATCATCCTCGTGGAAATTCATATCCAAGGAATGAAAAATAAAAGGAAGGCGGATTATTATATTCTGAGTGCTGAGTAACTTGTGCTAATGGCAGAATGTAGAGTGAAAACTACTCAATGCTCAATGATTCAAAATTTTACTATATTTCCGTCACTATGGGAATATCCTGCCAAACAAAATGCGATTATTATTAAAGATACACTTTTGCTCAAGCTCAAATTCAAAATTCAAAAGGTCAGGAACTTGGAGCTTCTTGTTTGTAGTTTGTATTAATGTACCATTAATTAAATTATAAAGTAAAAACCAAATTTCCTGTCGTTATCGCCCTACAAACTTGTGCATGTTGTTTTACCTTGGTGGAAACTTTGCGAAATTTAAGTAAGATGAAAATGATATTATTTAAAACATTCGAGGTTTGTCAAAAGCAGGGAAAAAATGCAGAAATTTCCATGAAATTTCTCGTCCAAGCTGTCGATAACAAAATAAATGTAAATTTGAAGAGCAAGTTCCAGTTGGTTATTTGATTATTTGATTATTTGATTTTGGTTTTTCTGACCGACTTGAACTTACATAGGCAGAGTCCAAATTGAAAAAGTCGATTTCATCTTCCACAGTCCATATTTTGCTCATCTGCGCCCCGTGGTCTCTCCTGGAGTAATCGTAAACTTTGGAATAATCCAGGGTGAGGTTTTTTCTGGGTGGTTTCCGCGGGCCGTCTGCCTCCTTTCTCTTCTCTCCCCGTCTTCTCCCGTGTCGCTTCGTCTCGCCGGACAAAATTGTACAAACACACAAAAAAACAACCACACACACCAACCACAGCACTCGAAAAATGGAAAAAACTCTTATTTCATTTGAGACACGGCCCTTCCTGGGAATTTCCACATTTCCACATTTCCACAGTCCACAGCCCAGTTCCACAGCTCACAAACAAGCCAAACAGAAGAATTAGAATATGAGCAAAGGGAGAGAGAGAGACGGTGGCGGCAATGGCAACGGTAGAGAAGGAAATGTAGTAGCAACGACTTGAATTCCAATGAAGACTCATCTTATTCAAATCTTTATCCAAAACAATAGTTTTCCTTACACTCTTCACTTGAACCCATTTTAAACAGTCAAACAATTCGAAGTTCTTGTTTATTTTAGTCTGTACTACTCTTTCGTTATTTTCCATGTAAAATTCATCAGTTAGAACAGAACAGAGTAAGTGATAATAATGGGGGAAAAGGTTCAACTAGAAACTAGAAATCTTTAATATTTTTCACTTTCTTCATTTTCCCAGTAACAAGAGTTTGTTATTTTATACGGTTTTAAAACTTGGCTGTTCTTTTCCGTCTCATCCTTCTCATGATGTCATGATGAAGAGGAAGAGAATCGCTTTTGTAATAATTGAACGGCTTCTTTCACAAAGTCTTCTTAGTCTTTTAGTTCTCTTAATCCACTCACTGGATTGAAAAGGAAAGTGAGGAGAAAGTAGATTAAGTTTTTCTAGTGTTGATCTTTGATCCTGAGACTTGAGACTTGTGACTTGAGATTGGAGATTTGAGACAAACAAATTCCGGATTCGATTTTCAATTCTCGGTTCTCTCGATTCTATCAACACTTCATCAACCGTTTACAATTTACAATTGCATTCACTCGACACTCTTCAAACACTTGATTTTTACAACTCTCTTAGAAAACAACAACAACAATTCATCCGAAGCGTCAAATTCAGTTTGCTCAATGTTTTGCAATGTCTTATTTATCCGTGTTCATTCAATGCATCAATAGAAAGTAGTACAAAGTTAGTTTCACAAGTCACTGATTCATGATTCACATGTCATGTAATCTTTTATTGCACTCGTTGAAGTAAGCACCAAAAACAAAAACAAGTTGACACTCTTGTAACTTGTAAATGACAAAGACAAAATATGCGCAGTGAAAAATATTTCTCTCTTTGTATATTTGCTGCTGTTTTTCTCCTTTATAAATTTTAAGTTTGAGTGTAATCTTCATTCATACCTTTTTTCGTTTTCACTCACTTTTTTCTTAACCTCCATTTGCAGTTGAGGTCAAAATTACATTGGATTTGATATTGAGTATTGAGTTTTGACTAAATACAAATACAGCGACAGAGGAATTAAAAGAGAGGGGAAAAGTATGGGTAATATTAATAATTGACCTTAGAATTGATGGGAAAGGAGTCGAGTCTCATTCTTCCAAATGATGTAGGATCTAGGGAAGGATAATGCTTCCAAGTAAGCACAAGTCAAGAGAGGAAGGGAGTGCTCTTAATTTTTGATGATGATGATGAAAAAGGATGGACAAAAGGAGAGGAAAGTGGATTTGACAAACATGATAGACTGGCTGAAGGGGTGGAGACGGAAGGGAAATTGAAGGGAGAAGAATGAGACTTTGAGGATTGAAAAAAGATTGACTTGGTCCGTTGCTTTGAGTTGAGACTAAGCACTGGTTCCAAAAGCATGAGGAACCAGTGGCCGGGACCCAAAATCGAGGTTCCTCAAAAGTCCAAAGTATTCAGACAACTATATGAAACTATATGAAACTAGACAACTAGACAACACCCGATCAAAGATGGGATGATGCTGAATCCGGAGTCAAACTAAACTGATTGGGAATTTGAATAATGAATACTCACTCCGACACAGAGTAAGATTCAAACACAGATACAGTCACAGTCACAGTCACAGACACGGATACTGATACAAAGACAGAGAGTTGACTCACTCACTTATTGAGACTTTGCAGATTTGCACTCAACTAAAAGGAAAAACCAAGACTCGCAGCATCCCAAATTCTGAAATTCTACAGCAGCAGCAGCTTCCCTCACGGTCACATCCTTTTCTTTCTCTCCGTCCTATGTCTACTTTTCCCGTGTAGTCTACGTTATGTGTACCTCTCTATTTTCTCTTTCTCACTCTCTCTCTCTCGTTCTTTTCCCTGTTGTTCAGTCCAGATGAAACTGAGGCCGACGCAAGCGTAACCTTAATCAAACCATCTTTCTCTTCTACGTTCTCCGTAGATATTCTCCAGTCTCCAGTCTCAAGTCTGGTGCTGGTTGCTTCTCAGACCTACAATTTGGACAGGATTCCAATTCGGATTCAGATTCAGATTCACAGCCAGAGCCAGCGCCAGACTCTAAACTCTAACTCTAGTCATCCTCCTACATTGTCTACATCCACTACGTTGGGGTTAAAGACAACTTTCACATGCTACATGCTACATGCTTCATTTCTACATACCTCAACGTCTCAACCTCTCAATATCTCAACCTTTGTCAGTGCAGTCTCAAATTACACAGTTCAATTCAATTCAGGCCGACTTGACTGGACTTGACTCAAGTCAAGTCAAGGGCAGTCTGGATTCTGGATTCTGGAATCTGAATTGTGAATGCAAGATGAATAAATGACACGTTTTAGGATATCCAGTCATGGAAAATAACGGGCAAATACTCCGCTCTTTTAACCTACCTGCAATTTATCCTTGTTTATCTGATAAAATTGAGAACACCAACGGTGCAGGCTTATTGTACAAATAAACGGAGCATTTCATGTAATATCGTTTAAAAGCAAGGTAGAACAAACATTTGAGTGCAATTTTAACTTTAACATATAAATTTCCTTTTAATATATCTTTTTTTTCAAAATTATAAGTAACTACCACTTTTTTGATAATTTAAAGTGATTTCAGGACTAGTCTAAATTTTAAATGCTAAATTTTAAATGACAAAAGACATGTAATAGAACATTTTGAATGATTCTCCACTCTCCATTCTACATTGAGAATCATTCACGAGAAACCCAAGGTTCTTAGCTTGACTTGAGAAGCGAGAATTGAGTGAATCGTGAATCGGGATTTGGGAAAAGAGCAGGGCAAGATGAATAACGGAAAGGAGAGTCGCGGTCGCCATCTAGTCTGGACGGTGAAAACTCTGTGGAGATTTCAATAGGTCTGTGAGTAAAAGGAAAGTCGGAAGACGACTCACTCTACCAAAAGTTTCACCATTGATTACAAGTCAACCTAAAACCTACATTCTACATTCTACATTCTGTTCGTCCTTACGGTTTTCCTAGTGCATTTTGTATTTTCCTTGTTTACAAGGAAGAATAAAATTACGTCATTAATGTGCATCATTTAATCTACATGGTGGAAAAAATAGAATAAGAAGAGAAAATACTTGCCGGTTTCAGAGTGACGGGTAAATACCGATAGCGGGTTCTTGTTCGTTGTCTAAAGCTCGTCATTCTTGAATTCATGTGGTTAGATTTGTTTTTTTCCTTTTATTTTGTTTCCGGTTGTCTTAATTACATTTGACGACAAAGTTTTTTACTCAATTTATTGATACATTTAAAATTCAAGTTTATGTGACACCATCTTCAAAAATTTTGGTATTCTAGTTCCTCGTAGTTTTAGAGTAATTTCAACCTTTCTGTTTGTAGCATTTTAAATCTATAATATACAATATACATACTGTTTTTACACTGCTTAGTTTTGATAGTCGATACTTATACAATCATTATATTTAATTGTTTTATTTGTTTTTCTATATCACTGTAGTGATTTAAAGAGAAAGGGGATTTCAATTTAAGGACAAGGGGTGAAAATGTATTGCAAGTTTTTAAAATTTTTAAAGTTCTTGCAGAGGTTTCAACGCATTGATTTGCATCCAATTGCATACAACGAGTTTCACTATCATGCATCAAAGTTGGAGATTTGGTTATCCTGAATCGGAATTCTTTATTTTTTCTTTTAAATTCTCGCTCGCGGGAAAGTTGTTTAGTTGTTTTCCTAGCTCTTGTACAACTGAATATTAGCGCCAGGCCCTTGGTAAAAATTGAGTTGGGACTTTTGCCTGGTTCTGCTTCTGCTTCTAATTTTCTTTCAAGGAGAGGAAATGGGAATGATGCGGAGGAACAAGACGAGTAAAAGTATGAAACCGTGTTCACATTGAGTGCCGTTGTCCACACAAAAGTCCACAGTAAAGTTAGATGAATAAGTTTTTTCGCAGTGTTTAGAGTCACAATCACAGTCTCATCTAAATCAAACCTTTCCATCTTATTGTACGGAAACGGCTAATTTTTACATTTTTTGCACTGCACCGAGACACAACTGTCCATTTGCTTCATGGTTCCTTCAATTTTCTTTTCAACTTTTTTTATATTTAAATGATCTCGTATTGATTATTGATCTTAAAAATTGGGGCAATTAAATCCATGCGAGTTTTTTATAGCATGGCTATGTGGTATGGAATATAGAATTTTGATGCAGCTTCCATTTTCCTCTGTTTTCTTTGTAAATTATGTTTTGTATATTATAGCATGTATAACTTTATGCATATGTATTCTTGATTTTGGAGCTGCTAGACAGTAGACAGGCAGTGACTTTTGTATTTTTTTCCTTTTCTCAAGTTTCCGTCCATTCCCAATAATTTCCGGTTCCTCCTGTCTTTTCTGAACAAACACAAATTATGTACAAGAACCAGAAGGGTGTAGAATGTAGAGTGTAGAATGTAGATGATAGATGATAGATTTCAGATGGTCGGATTCAATGTTGAAATATGAGAGCTGAGAATCAAAGACGTTTTATTCATACGGAGCAAAATACGACCAAAATTTTGTTATAATATCATCCGCGAGCACTTGCTGACATTCGGATTCAGTTTGTCGCTAGAAGCGCAAGTTAATGCGGGAATTCAACATTTACATTCCCCCATGTTTCTGCTTTTCATGTTTTCTTTGTCGTCGTCTGGGGCTGGGGCAAAATAATTGCTGCTGGAGAAAATGCAAACATGTACACTTTAAGGTAATTTCTCATGTTACTCTGTTTTTTGGTTTTGTTTGTAGTTTGACGTTTGACGTTTGACGCTTGACATTTGACTTTTGATCATTTTAAAATAAATCAATCTCTCAACTTTTAAGTAAAGTGTCTTTACAATTTTGTAATATCAATATCAGTATCAATTTTGAATTTAATAGAGGAAAAGGCAAGAAATAAATGCGCAAGGATAGGAAAATAATTTGTGCTCCATCTTCAAAGTTTAAATTGAGACATGATCGATATAGCTTGACTTTTCCTCGTTCATAGGAAAAAGGTTGACTCAGCGTTCATGTTATTAAGAAACACTTTGTAAATTAATACAGAAACAGTGGAGAAAATTAGAAAGAGAAATGTTTTACAAAAAAATATTATGTACTAAATTTTTGGTGGTATATATATGTCTTTGAAAAGATAATTAATCATAATAAAAAGTCGGTTTCTTTTTGTGGTACAAGATTTGCACAAGAGTTAATTTAATTTATTCGTAGAAACAAATAGGAGGCAACAGGCTGATTAAAACTGTGATGCTAAGTTTGATACAGAGAACTGAGCTCAATAAAAAATTGCTGTGTGCATCAGTTCTGTAAGCCAGTCAAGTCACTAGTCACTCGTCACTGGTCACTGGTCTGAATAATTTGAAATTTGATTAGCTGAATTGATAAATGAACAGTGAACGGTGACCAGTGACTAGGTCCAAGTGGTTCTGGTGGCAAGTAAAACTAATTAAAATTCATCCCGGCTTCAAACCAAGCTGTCAATATTCATGCAACATTTCAAACATGTGACATGGAAACTCAAAATGACGGATGTAAGTTGTAAGTTGCACACTGTCGATTGTCGATCAGCAGTGGACAGTCAATAGTCGTGATATCTACATATTGTACAAGTGGTGACAATTTTAGTCAGTAGATGCGGTGACGTGAATACATCTGATTGGACGATGATCCACGACACGAATTTACTATTTACCATATGGCACATTAATCATTTTTCTCCATGTACAGTAGTTTTTGTCTTTGACGCTGGAATCTGGAATTCCCATACTATTACATTTTGATTGGGGATTCAATCAAGCTATTTCAACTCAAAAAGGTCCATTGCTCAACATTCAACATTTACCATGTCCTTATTTTATCTAAACTTGTTTGTCATGACTAGACCTCGGATAAATATTGATTTCAATGTTTTTACTGCCTCACACTACGCCCGTGAGACTTCGGATATAGACGTTT
>JAQGBH010005146.1:0-15012 GCA_034698265.1 Sminthurinus aureus | reverse complement strand
GTAAATGGAAGAAAAGGGGAGGAACAGGAAACAGGAGAATTTCAAATTTCAAATATTCCAAATTCCAAATACAAAATACATTCATGTAAATAAGTAGAACAGAAGAACACAGAAAACAGAATGTACAGCGTCTGTGGCACAGACTTTGCTCTTTGCCCCTTCACTCTGCAAATTAACTTAATTGAATCCAATTGACCACTCTTGTAGAAATTTCTACGTATATTCAGCATTCACAACACATTACGTAATCATAATATGATATGCATTTTACTTTTCTTGCTTTTCATATAATATAATATGTATTTAGGGAACATTGTGTATTGTGTAGTGTAGAATGCAGAATCTAATAATATGCGTTATATGTATCTACAATCTACATTCTACATTCTACATGGAACAGCCAAAGAGAGAGATGGCTGGTGTAAATCAGTGCACAGTAAATAGTAAGCAATAAATCTCAATTATGAATTGCAGTTGGAGTACAGCGTAAATCGTAAATTGTAAATTGTAGATGCACATCCAAGACAAATACTGAACACATGAATGAACTGGAATATGGACAAAAAAAGGGAAACAAGTCATGAGTCATGAGTCATGTAAAATTGAAATGAATGAATTACGAATGGTTTGTATTTAGCGTGTACACTGAACAGTGTAAAGTGTAAAGTGCTGTTTTTAAGTAGATGACTTTTCTTTTGTTTTTAACCCTCGAGTCCTCAACTCGTATTTATTTTTGTTTTGTTCTTCATTTGTTTGTAGTTTGTAGTTTGTAAAACAAGTTACTAATAATATTTTATTATTCCCTCTGCGTTATCCGTTTTTAATCTGTTTAATTTGTCTTCTCCCTTCTCTGTACATCTAAATGCTCTTTCTTTGTTTCTTTGCACTCGGTTAGTTTTGATTTCTGTGTGTGTGAGTGTAGAGTGTAGAAAGTAAAACGGTTCATATTTGGGGCATCCTGCATCCTGTTTCAGCTGAGCTCAATTTTAAAATTTAAAATGGTTAATTAAAAATCAACTACGCAACAGAAAAAGGGGAACCAAAAGTTTGATACAGTGACAATACACAAACTCACACACAAAAAGTGTGTACTTTGAGAACGCAACAGTAGCTTAGCTAACTTTTGTAATATACTAATTACTAATTAGCAAATTAGCATTAATCAAGAAGGGCTTATCAAACTGATTACTTTTGTCTTTTTTCCTGCCTTTAAGTTAATAAAGTATGAATGAAGAAGAAGAGAATGTGGCCAGTCCCGTCCAAAAATATTTCTCATTTCTCATACGCACATTTGAACATTGATCTGTTTAGAATTTAGAATTTAGAGTTTAGAGTGGAGAGAGTGAAAGTATTATTTACTACAGGTGACCAGTGCACTGCAGTGACCATGAATTATTTTACCGGGATTTCATATTTCAACAAGAGACTTTTGTCTACATTTGACTATCTTTTCTGTTGAATGTTGAATACAAAAATTCAACAGTTAAAGAAACAGCAATGGAATTGTCTTTTTCCTCGTCCTTCTCCTTGGTCGTGACTCTTTGGATTTTCTACGCTGTGCTTCTACATAGTTTTTTCCTTACTTGTGGAGTCTCCAGTCACGCAGCTGGGATTGGAATTGGAATGGGAAAAGCGGCCTCTCTCCATAAAATCTACACGAAAGAATTTGGAGAATCCTGTAATCACCAGGAGAAATGTAATTATCGTTATTGGCTCAAGTGTGTCCACGGAGTTTGTGAGTGTATGGATTCCAGTCAAATGATTTTCATGGACACATCCTCAGAATATCTCAGTTTCTTTAGCAGTCGTTCCACACTCCTCGAGAAAAAATCCTGTAGAGCAAAAGTGGAAGTGGCTCCTTGTGCTCGGAAGGATTTCCTGGATGATGACAATAATTATATTCCAGCTCCGCCACTCGTCAAGCCACAAAATTGGAGTGTTCCAAAACAAACTCAACTTTGTGTCGCCAACTCATATTGCCATTCTCATGGTTAATAATTAATTCATTAATAATTCATAACTATTTCCAAATAAAAAATATGATGTGATTTTGAGACCTGAAACATAAAAATGTATACTTTTTGTTTTACATTTTTTGTAGGAGTTTGCAAGTGTAATTTGCACTACGTCAAGAATCTTGAATCTGGCCTTTGTGACAAATACAAGGGATTTTCAGAGTCATGTGAACGAGATGAAGAATGTCATCCGGATCAATTTCTCAAGTGTCGTCGAGGTGTGTGTCAATGTGAGCCCACCCTTCGGTTTTTGGAGAGAGTTGGAACTGGAACTGGAACTGGAACTGGGGGAAAGGAGGATGACCCAATAAATTCCTATTCAAATCGGAATCCGAATCCAAATCGGAACAAACTGTGTGGCGCTGGTCCTGGAGAACAATGTATTTTGCGATTGAGTCTGAGTGAAAAACTGATTCACAACTGTCTGCCCAATGCAACCTGTCACTTGGGACAATGTAAATGTCGTGAAGGATTTGAAGCGGATTATAAACTTAAAATTTGCACTCCTCGAATCCTCGGAGCAGAGTGTAGTGAGACGTTGCCCTGTTACAACTCTAATTATAATTATAATCCGCTGCATAACAATCACAAAAACACTAATAATAATGGAAACGGTGGGAAGAAGGAACAAGAGAACGAACTCGTGTGTGTAAATTCAACTTGCGTTTGCAATAGTGAACAGGAATTTGAGCTGGATTTTCAAAAGAAACGGTGTGTGAAACTGGGAGATGACGGTGATCCAAATGGAACAAGTCGAATGAATAATAATAATATTTCTAATATGACATTTCTAATTATTCTCATCGTCAGTGCCATCATCACCTTGTAAAATTTCCAACAAAAAAAACTATAACTTCACACTTCACAAGTTATAAAATATAAAATATAAAACATTCCTCAGTTTTTAGACATTCAAGTTACATATTATTAGTGCATATTTTATTAAAAAAATACTTATTTGTAATATTTATTGTTCTATTTAAATTTTATAATATTATTATGCAAGTTGTATCGAGTAAAACAAACATTTAAATTAATTTTATAATCAAAATCAATAATAATTAACATGTAATAAATATGTATATTTTTTGCACACATTTTTCCTAGTTATTTCATTCTTCAATCTGTTTGCAAATAATTTAGTTTTGCATAATATTTTGGTCAGAAAATTTAGAATCTATAATAGAATAATCTAGGTAATTAATTTTTAAGGATTCAGGAAGAGAAACTTTAGGGATTTGGGAAGAAATAAATAAAATGAGGTGACAGGAGTCATGAAGTCATAAATGTTTTGCATTTTTCTGTACTTTCGTATTCGCTATTCGCGTGTATTTGGTATTCGTTTCGCCGTGGGAAAAATGCATGTGTATTTGGTATTTGATGTTCTTGTTAAAAATGTTAAATGTGCTACATGTTGGATTTTGGTCTGTTTTTGGTCTGTCCTCTAGTAACAAGCACATGTGCTTTGAATGTATTGTACATTGTACTTATTACACACTTTATGCATTTCTGCGTGTGTTTTTCCCTTTTGATACATAAATAAAATAAATAGAAAAGAAAAACCCCGAGATCAGTCATCCGTTTCATTTTTACTAGTATTTGTTGGCTGTTTTGGCTCTGTGTGAATTTTTACGGTATCCTTTTTAACAACTTTGATTCGGTCCATGAATTGTCTTTGTCATTCTTCTTCCTCGTCTGTTTTAGGTTTTTTATTGTCGTAGGCCGTACAATACACAATGCACAATGCACAACACACAACGTACAATACAGAATACACAACATGTAATACAGCATAGAGCACAAGATGAGGATTATTGTCTCATCCCCATTTCAAATTAGGAATCAACATGAACACTCAACACTCAACAAACAACAAATAACAATGAGGAAGAAAAAGAAAAGAAAAAAAAGGATCAAAAATAGTAGTTCATCGTCTCGATTCTCAATCTCCGTCGCCGTCCGTAATTCTTCTCACCCTCCAAACACATAAAAATGAATAAAAGACTCATTCTGTATTCTGCATTTTCTATGTTGTACTTACTTGCAGATCCGTAAGTACATATGTAAAAATTCCCATATTGAATATTGAACACAGACAGACAAATACACATGAAAAAACAGACAAAAATGCAGCATACTTGAGACTTGAGTGCTTCATAGAATGGAAATAAAACAAGGAGCTTCCAACTTGCAACTGTACATGAACTTTTCATGTTGTTTCCCCTTTTATTTTAGGGACATTTAGGTAGACTGAAAGTTTTCAAGTGATTCACAGTTATGACATGAGATTGAATTTGATTTTGATTCTGGTTTTGGCTTTGGCATTGAGTTTTTAGTTTTGAGGGTGTACTCAATCCCATTCTATTCTCAACTCCAACTCCAAAATATCCGAGCTGATATAAGAAGCCCACGTTCTTCATTTTAGTCCGTCAGTTTAATCTTGACGTTTCTTGGATTAACGTTCAAAACATTCAAGACATTTGAGTTATTTAGTTTGAAATTTTAAAGTGTTCATCAGAAATCAACAATCAACACACATGAAGGAAATGACGAGACGTAAAGTTAAGTTGGAATTTGGATATGGATTTTTATTCTTCCTCCTCCTTCAATTTTCTCTCCTAGTGTTTGTGAACAGTGAAAATGTGGGTATGAAACGGAAAAGATCCACAGACAGCTACTACAACGCCTACAGTCGACCAGGTTTTAATTATTATATTCAATCATAAATCAAAAATAAAAAATCAAAAATATTGATGAATTGATGGAGGAATGAAGCAGAAATTGGAAATGGTGTTGTAGTTGGAAATTCATAATAACTTTGTATTTTATCTCATAGATTACAATACAAAGTCCAATTCGAGGCAGTTGACGAGTAGTTCTACTGGATCCTCCTATTATGATTCTCAAGTGGGTGAAGACTTTGGAAATTATGCAGCTGCCTCCCATTCAAGCGGATATGGGGGTGGGGGCGGTGGTCACGGGGGTGGGCATGGAGGTGGAGGTTATGGTACGAAATTTGACTTTTAAATTTTAAATGAAGTGCCCATTAAAAATGATGGGGATGTGAGACATAAAATTCTAGATTTTTTTATTGTTTTGCAAAATAAAGGGGGCGGAGGGGGCCATGGGGGTGGTGGTGGGGGCTACGGTAGGATTCACTCATAATTTTATCCAATCATTTTGTCTACAACATGCCATCACAGTAGTACAATTGACCTTAAACTTGACCTTGACCTTTAGTATTTGATTTTGATTCTAGGTCACGGCGGGGGCGGGGGTCATGGGTAAATTTACATGTTGAAAAATATTTTTTTATTATTTAATATTGTACAAAAACAAGTTTCAAGGGTAAAAAATACTGTGTACTTACAATTTATAATGAAATGAATAGAAAGGGGTCGAACGTGAATTCAAGTGCCGTCGGTCTTTTGGGCTTTCTGGCGCTGTTGTCCTTAATTCAGGTTTGAACTCACCCTTCACTCAAGTCTCTTCAATAGATTAATAACTCCCTGCTCTTTTTTCTATTTTTTCTTGCATTTCCATTTCCATTACATCACCAAAAGGAAGAAAGCTGACTGTAACTCTGCACTCGGGCTTCTAGGAGTTCTTGGTTTGGCTTCCTACCTTCAGGTGCTCACAAATACCACACACATTCACAATTCACACCGCACCCACATGCTACACTTGACCCCCTCCTTCACTTTTTTCCCCTCTGTCCTCAAAAAATCTATATTTAAATAAAAATTTAAAAATAAACCTTTGTTTCATTTTTAATTAATGGGATTTTTTTATCATTATTTCTGTATTTTTCTGGATTGTAGAACGTTCTTCGTCAAATGACAACAACGGCTGCTCCAACAATGGCCCCGATGGGAAGGAAAAAGAGGAGTTTCAATGACTCTCTGCCTATTATTCCGTCTTCAGCTGTAGACGACGCTCGAATCACCACTTTGGTTTTACCGATGTTGACCGCTGTAGCACACGCAAAAGATGGCCTCGTCCCACATGATTGTGTTCATCGACCCGTTTGTCTAGCGAATAAAGTGCTTGTGGATCAACTTGGAGATCATGGAACTTCTATTGGGACCCTTGTGACGAATGCTGTTGGAAAACTCCTTCATCCCTATTCCTTGTCAACGTCATATGACTCCATCATGGAGAAAGATGATATGAAAAGCAAGTACAAGAACAAGAAAAATCCCTCGGATTTTGGAGGTAAAAATAGTAAAAAGACAACCACGTCCACGAGTTTGACGAATCGGAACCGAGAGAAATTAATAGAAGCCGGTAAAAATGGAAGGAGGAAAAATAGTAAAGGAGGAGAATGTGATTCATATGAATACTGTAATGTTCTCAATAACCTCCCAGTGTACGGACTGCCGCCTAGTGGACAATTTGTATAAACAATAGAAATAGATATGTTTGGTAAGTGGTAAAAGTGGTAGATTTATGAAAAAAATCTATGATGAGAATAATCCTGTGATTTTTTGTTGTATTTTGTTTTATTTATTTTGTATAAAGTATAAAGTATAAAAAGTGAATGTTGAATGCGTATTTTGTATTGTGTACCAATTTATTTATTTATTTATTTTATTTATTGATTGGGTGAAAGAAATAAAAGTTGTAGTACAAAAAGTACATTACAAATTATTATTATTATTATGATGATTATTATTGTGTATTTTACATATGAAAGATTATTTTGAAAAATGAAAGATTAAGCATTTTACTCATTTTATCTTTGAACCCGGAAAAACAATTTAATTGTGATATTTGAGACAATGGTGAAGAGGACGAGGACTGTTTTTCTTTTGATTACGAATAAATTCATAACACGCACATTTAATGGGCGAAGGCTGCGCAGAATCCGCTTTTCAAGCGCCTTATCACCGCCATCTTGTTTTTGCCTTGGGTTTCCTCTTCGTCTCTTCCAAGACAAAATGGCCGCCGTTGAGTGACGATCAAGTCCCGCTGCTGGTGGTATTGTCATGAACTCCGAGACCATAGTACCCAATAGAAAAATTGGGAAAATGAGGAAAAATGGCATATCAAAAACCCTGAAAATTCATATAATATAAAATATAAATATCAGAAATAAAAAATTCAAAAATTCAAAATTAAACTTTGTAAAAAAATATTCGCTATTATTTTTCTTGTAAACAGTTAACGAGATTTATATTTCAATATTTCACTAACTCTCGGAGATGAATAATGGCGTAGGCGGCGAAACTTTGTCCAAAAATGCTCATTAAGAGTATGGAAGGCCACGTCATTGATGATAAAATATCATTTCCAACTATCACCAAAATCCGGTAGACTCTGAATATTTTCATGGCTTCTGTCAAATCATGATTCCCTTCATCATTTTGTTCAAGGCTCAAATTCTCTTGACTACATCTTTTTCTTAAGACTCCTCTTGGTCTTGAAAAAGTAACGTGGCTCATCCAAAAATTGGCGGATTTTAAATGAATGGTAATAGGGAAATACAGGGTGTAAATGACGCAAATTAAGCACACGTATTGATAGTATTCGAATAAAGCCCAAAGCACAAAGAATAGTTTAGATCCAAAGGATTTCTCATAGTTAGGAAAAATTAAATGTCGTACGATGGAGTAAAAATATCGTGGATTATCCGGATCACTAATGAAGATGGCAAAAAATGGCAGTACTACAAAAGGAACGGACGCCGTCCATACGAACAAAAATGGCTCACAACCATCAAAATGAATGTACCTTCCAGCTTTTTCTACAATAATCAATAATCATAATTCCAAATATAAAACATGCAGACTGTAACATGCGAATAAACGAATCAAATTTTTTCTAAACACAGCAAAATCATATTCAATATTCATAGATAAATTAGTAAATAATTATAACTGATTTTTCTACACATTTTTACTTGTAAAAATAGCATCCTGTTCCACAATACTTTTGAAAAACTGGGCAATTTCTTTATATTTGAAAACGATGGTCAGTTCATAAAATGCTTCGAAAGAGTAGGCGAATAAATAGAGAAATCCAATGGCAATTTGCTCGGGAGACTTTTTCAAGTAGATAGTTTGTGGAAAGATCCTGATGAGATTAAGAGTTGTAATGAGAGCCCAAGCGACATGAAATAGCCAAGCAAATCGTCTCACTTTCCGTTGCACTGGCATGAGAATATTTTCTTTGTCATTCCAATCTAAAGGAATGGAATGAAGGAAAGAGGACATTTTGAAGAATATAGCAAGAGTTTTCAAAGTAAATGGAGTAAACATTTTTTCTATTCACTTTGAACGGAAAATTTCTCTGAGCAATTTTATTAACAAGAATTTTTCTTTTTTCATTCTTTTTTTTTAAAAACATTAGACTAAATATTGGCAATATGTTTTAGAGTTTGCAGTTCAGTTGTTACGAAATTGGAGAAATAAGAAGTCCAAATTGAATAGGCAAACATATGATAATCAACACATAACACATATACGGAAGTCTGCTGACCTCTGTTTACCGTTTACACGGTTCCTTGTTCCATTTCCCTCTTTTCTTGCTGTTGTCGTCAGCTTTTCTGTCCAAGTCGTACTACGTTTTACACACATAATGATACATATATCACATGCCACATGCCGGGCATCAGACTTGCGTCATTTTTCTTCGTGTTCCTTTTGAACTATAAATATAATATATTATTATTCAGTTCCATGTCACCAACTGCCAACAACTCAATTATTATCATATCACTGCCATAATATAATTATGGACTATCGCCTGACGAGTATTGACAACTGATGATGATGTTGTCTATTTTCCACGTTCCACCATTTTCTAATATATTGATACATTTACACATCACAATTTATGAAATACACAAACTCAATAACAAAATGTCAAAGTAAATAGAGAAAGTGGAGCTTTTGTCTCCAATTCAGTGTCACTTGTCAGTCCAGTCGTCAACTGTCCGCTACAATTAATTTAGTTTTTGAACAAGAATGTTATAAATTAATCGACGTTCCGTTTTACAGAAATTTCAAACGGCGTCGAAGTTGTACAGAATTTTAGCAAAATGCACATACAGTTTAAGTAAATGGGAAAAATAATTTATTGTTAGTTGTTTGTTTTGAAGAAAAAAATCACTTTAATTCACTTTTTTTTCAAGTCACACCCCATCTAAACCAAACCAAACCAAACCAAATGAAATGAAACCGAAAAGAAACATGACTAAAACATCTGAAAAAGCTTAGTAAACTCCTATGTATTATTTTTCATGTGTTCTTTCTGCTCTGTTTTTTAACTGGACTTGTTCGTCCTGATCTGTTATTAAGTGGGGTTTTTATTTGTGAATGACGATGATTTGAGGGGCTTGGTAACGGAGGTAGTGGTGGAGTTTTATCTTCGTTGTTTGATATAGGTTTTGATGAATGACTTGGATCTTCGATCTGCGTTGTATTTATACCTTCGATAATGAAAAACTCTTTCTTTTTTTCTAATGTGTTCTTTGGATCCTTTGAATTCGGTAGAAATTTATGAATTACTTCTGTTTTAGATGGAGTTGGTTGCATCCCATCTTTCCTCCCTCTTGTTTGTAATAATTCATTTCTTTGTTCTGGTGTTAAAGATGACGCCGATATTGAAATTGGTGGTGTTGTGTCTTTGTTATTCTCGTTTTTTCCTTTCTCTTGTTTTTCATTTCCTGTTAAAGTTGGAACTGGACGAGTCACAAACAGTGTAGAATCTGCGGCATTGTTTTGAGCTTGACTTTGAGTTTTTGTAGGAGAACGAGCCATTGATTTGAATGCCAATTGACGTCCACCTCGGCCCTCCTCTTCTGATTCTGAGGGTTGTGCTGATGTTAATTCGGATTCTGAAGTCATGGGTCGTAATCTTGGTATTGATCGTTTTGGTGAACGTGAAAATTCAGTGCTACCTTTTTTACCTGGAGATGAGGATTTCTCTTTAGATTCAGATTTGGACTGAGAGGATTCCAATTTCTGAAGGGCTTCATTCGCCTGTTCAACAAGCTCTCGAAGTTCCTCAACTTCTTCATTTAGCGTTGCTATGTCTTCACTACTCGCCGTTGTCTTTGCTTCCAGTGCCTTTTTGGAACGGAAATAGCGCTTCACAAGGACTTTTATGAGATTGTAATACGTTTCTTCCTCCAGATTTTTATCATTTGGTCCTATTTTCTTGTCCTGTAAATTGTACAGGATTAAAAGCTATTGATTATAAATTTACTTGATTAAATTATAAATTATAAATGATTGAAAGCTGTAGAACAAAAATCGACATAGAAAAGAGTACAAAGTGAATCACTTACAGTATGAAAACAGATGGCACAGTTGCATGTAAAAAAGTATTTGTGCGGATGTTTTCGAACTTGACGAATCATTCGAAAGAAACTGATAAAATCCCAAAATGTCGGTACCAAATTGAAAGGAGGTGGCATCACAGAAGCTCGTGAATAGTGAACCCAAATCTGTATTTAGTATTTAATATTTAAAATTGGGTTCAATTATAATTTAGATCATGATTTATGATTAATGATCAATTATTAATTATTAAGGGCCCATAAAAAATGATAATAGATAATAACTATTCAAAGATGATTAAAAGTTTTAAATTATGTTCAAGGTTAAGGTATAAAAGATAAGAATGTTTTGAACTTACTTACTCTTGCTCTGTGAAACCTCCAATTCATATCATTTTTCTCCAAAATTTCTCCAAAACGATTTGTGATGTAGGCCACAAGCATTGAACTGAACACAATTGTTGGACCGAAAAAACTGTACACTGTTTCAAAATTTAAACACAATTTTTTTAAATGCTCAATGTTCAAAGCCCTTCAACGTTTATCTTTTATAATTAAATTATTACCACTGCAAAGAACCTTTCCAGTGACGGCTGTGATATAATGTTCATAATTTTCTACTCGAGTCGGATCATTTGGATCCGTTACGTTCATGGATATGAGATGTGCACTCTTTGCGGATGCAAGTCCAAATAAATTCCAATACATTTCAATAATAGTGTTCAAATGACTGGTAAAGACTTTACTCTGCTCTTCATTATCCAACGTGTTGTACATCCCTTGATACGGCGCATAAATCACCGTGATTGCTGTTTAACACAACAATTAGAAAATTACTCTAGATATCTCACATTTCATTAACTACAGCGCAACATTTAAATTTAATATGTTTAAAGTTTCAAGTTAGATAAATAAAATGGGAAGAATTTTCACCTAATCCAAAAGCAGCAAAGACAATGATGAAGAAAAGGATGAAATTTGCAATACTCTTGATTCCCTTTCCAAGAGCCACTTGAATTGGTCCTATAACTGCATGGAGATAGGCATATTTTAGTAATTTTCCACAGGCTAAAGTAGTGCCGATAGCCAGAAATATATCGGCCACCATAAGTGGATCGTAGTATTGCCAATATTGACGCTCTAACGGTTGCCTCGGCACGAACAAAAAACGAGAAGCACCACTCATCTAAAATTAAAACTTTTCATTGTTACTTTTCCCTCTGTTCAACTTGTTCACAGATTTTTTTACGGTTTCTAGTTTTTAGATTTGCTTCCACTTCAAAAAAAATAATAGTAAAAATTACATTGTGATGATTTTCAAGCTCAGGGTAAAATTTGTGAGAGTAAATCCATCCCCAGCACGTGAAACAACAGAAGAAGACGAGACTGGTTGTTAAATCATAGTAATTCCACGCCACATAGAAAAATGACCTTTTAGCAAAACAGAATTGATGAAGGAGAGCACGAAACTGGCCGAGGACAAACAGCATGATGATTACTTCCAAATCTATCATCAATCATTAATCATAAAATTTCAGCATTCCATTGCACAGAAAAGAATTAAAACTTAATAACTGAAGTGTTCTTTTCCTACTTTATATTTTATTTACATATATTCGGAGGAACTCGCTCATTCGGTTGTGAAAGTTCGAGAAGGACTTCGGCGACGAGAAGACCGATAAAAACAATTTGAGAGATCCAGCTGAAAAAACAACGATTGATGGGAGCAGCGAGTCTTTGTCCATTTTTATCTCCCTGCTCGGCAAATACGTAGACAAGGAATAGAGGAAGGAAAACGAGGCGGAGCAAAAACTGACCAATTTTATTAATATCTGAAAGATAGCGCCATTCATTCCAATGATAACCGGACCATTCCAAATAAAGACACTGAAAAATATCATGTGCTTGTACTATTATTTATCATTTATTATTATTGTAGTTGATTGAACTATGAATTATGAATTACTGTGAATAAAACTGAACGTACCCTTTGAACATGTGGATGAGAAATTAATTCCGCCAGTTCCATTTCTAAGGCTTGTACAACTCTTGGATAGCGATCATGTTGGAATTTTTTCCCCTCTTGACGACTCAATAAAACCTCCAGTTCTTTTGTGCTGCCACAAAGTGCTACATGGATTTTGGATTTTGTAAAATTGAAAATTGTAGTCAAAAATCAAAAACTAAAAAAAGAAAATTAAAACAAGTTTTCTTCACAAAAGATTTTTAAATGTTCCTATTAAAAACTGAAAACTTACAAACGATTTGTATCAAAAACTCATTCAGTTTATCAATACATTTTTGATACTCGTCGAAAAACTCCACTTCACGTTTCTGAACCTTTTTATAAAAAATATTATGTATAAAAATGGTGTCGTCTTTTTAAATTAAAAAGGATTTTGATCTTTGATGTTAAGAAGGGAAAAGGTTTCAAGTTACTCTTCTCAACTGGCGTATAAAACTAAGAGCGCTGGACACTGGATCATAACTTTTTTTGGAACTACACACAACAAATAGCAAATTAAAATAAACTAAACAATTGATCCACCACCATGTTAAATGTACTACTTCAAAGTAAAATATATAACTCAAATGTGTAAGCGAAAATAGAAAATGTCAATTTATCGTAAACCCACTTTTTTGCATATTCTAATAGCCAAGGACAAGAACTGTCTACCCTGAAAATTTCAAGTCCCTAACTTAATTGGACTTATTTTAAAATAATTAGTTTCTAAAATACGCCAACTTGTGCTACCTGACATTAGAAGGCTAACACGCAGATCGAATTCTTTATAAAAAGTCAAAGAATGTCATTTTAGAACAAAAATGATAAAGGAATTTCGATTTACAAAGCAAATGAGAAAGGAATTCCATTTTTACAAAAGAAGCAATAATGGAATTTCATTGAGCACGAGCCATTAGAATGGAATTTCAATAATTTCAGTATGCTAGCTTTTACTTTAGCTGTGTACCACAGAAAGAGAGTATTTTTTCAAACTCGATTTTCTCAGCAACGAAGTTTACCCTAAATCGGCCACCTATACATTTATTGCCACATATATGTTCACAATTAAATAATATGTAGTATAACATTACATTTTTTTATTCATAAATTATATTACAGGTACTACAGCATTTTTTGTGTAATTTTTCATTTAAAAAAATTGACCATTCCTTATATATGAAAAATAAATACATAAAACATACTTCTGAAGTTATATCGATCAAAACAAAAATAGTACACGATTTTTTACTTTTAACTATCATTATATTCGGTTTTTTTTTTTTCACGAATGTTAAGATATAATAGATACAATATTATATGCGTAGGTAAAAAAATATTTATTGATTAATATATATAAGTCTTAGATTATTGGTGCGAAGATACGTGTGTATACATATTAATCGTAAATATGTATTCAATAACAATAATGTTATAAAATGTATGTAATATCAATTTTTTTAAACAGCACAATATTTCATTCATGTATTACATATATAGGTCTTGCTTCTTATACTCTCTATTTTTCTATTATTTTTTAATTTGTTCCTTTTTTTCACCATAATATATATTATACGTTTACGCTTTTATTTGTAAAGTTTTAGAAATAAATAAATAATATATTACGTGTGCTTTCTCAAAATAGTCTTTTTTGAGTAACATATAAAACACAAGCAAAAAAGAAACAAAGAGCTAGGCAAATTAAAACTTTATCAGTCCATTCTCTGCGACCGTATTTCGCTAAAAGTTTTTGAGCTGTATTCACGACTGAATTTTGTGTTCGCAGTTCATCCTGATTATCTTGTATTGTACGACTGGAAAGAGCTAGAAAAAATCAGACAATAATAATGATAACACTGCACAATAAATTTATAATACTATTATTATTAAAATTGATCATTATTATCAGGATGAGAACTTTTGTAACATGAAGTAATATTATTATTATTACAAATTGTATATAACACACATATAGATTAGATTTGTTAGGTAGTTTAAAGTAAAATATATTATGTATTATGTATTATATTTACCTAGTTGTTCAAGTGTCCCTTGACTTCTTTGTAATGTCTCGGCTAGTACATTTTTAGACGATAATAAGGTATCCGTTATTCCTTGTGAAGTCTGAACGGCATTTCCATTAAATTGTCGTTGACTATAAAACAAAAGAAAACAACACATTATAGATTAACGTTTGTTTCAACAGTGTAGTATAATATGTTATGTACATACTTACTACTTATAGTGTCTAGTGTAGAAATGTAAAACATTCAACATTACAAACAAAAAAGAATACCAAATTCATGATAAAAGCAGGTTATATGAATAGTATTCTTTTATAATTTTTAAACATGCAGAGAAAAAACCAATTATTACCGTGGTTCTTCAAATGGGCTTCTTGAAAGACTCAATAAATCCTGACGATGCTTTGTATTAGCCACATTTTGAAAATCCATCAAAAGCTTACGCAGAGTTGATTGAAGCCTACATGTTCGAGTAATGAATTGATAAAATGAAAAGGAAAGAATGATAATATAAAATCTACTGACATAAGTATAACTAAATGCCCATATCTACTTACATGCATTACTTTCTTTAACATTTTTTCATTCTGAACATTGTATACTGTACATTATAATTACTCAAGTATTGACTATTGATTATTATGTCATATATGTATATAATATATAATTGTACTACACAGAACTTAC
>JAQGBH010005145.1:0-15016 GCA_034698265.1 Sminthurinus aureus | reverse complement strand
CGTAAAAAAACATAGTAATAGTAGTAAATAGAGCTCTTTTTTTCCCTTCTCTCTCTCTCTCTCTCTCTCTCTCTCTCTTGAGGTTGTAAAATGAAATCTGGAATCAAAGCCGTTGTCTGGCAGACGAATGCGCTTAGACAGTGCGCAAAGAAAAAGGCAATCAGGATTTGTGCATGTATGTTTTCAAAGTTTTTCAGTGAAGGGGAGTCCTCATTCCTAAGTATTGAATTAGAGAGTAGACGGAGAGGCTTCAAAATTGGTGAAATATATATACACGGCTCTTAAAATTTGTTCCAAGTTGCTCTTAGAGCTTATAGTTTATTTCATATTATTATAATATTTATCCTGGTGTAAAAATTGGCCATCGTCTAATATACTATCACTACTAGTCTACATTCTCCTTTGACTATATAAACGTACATATATTTTTGTCTACACTCGCACATTTTTCTAAACATCTCAAGTTTTTATTTTCATTTTGCTTAAAAAAAAGAATAGTGTTTGTTTAGTTTAGTGAATTTTGTTGTTGTACTATTTTGTCTTTAGAAATACAAATAATAAAATGTGCTGTACAATAGCAATTATTAATAGCTTTTGGACTATAATAATATAATATAGATACACACTATTATTTGAAAGTTTGTCTTTTTCAATTTTGCGTGTGTGTATTTTTGTTTATGAGAATCAATATTTCTAAGAGATGTATTGTTTGAATTATTAAAATACCAAAAAGATAACAAGTTGGGGTATTAAGTGGAAGAAAATACCTTTCCATTTGTGAAGAAAAAAATAACACATTTGTAATTAAATGTATGAAAATTATTGTGATTACAACAACAAGAATGATGAAAGGGCCAGTTGTAGACAGGATAAAAACTACTACTGGTAATGATAGTAGTCGCGATTATTCTTTAGATGGAATCTTTATTAATAAAACTGGAGCACTTTCTTATAATAGTACCGTAAGACTATATAGAAATAAGTCTCATCTTTTCTGCTTGACATCTCTGTACTTGGGAGTTTTTCTTTTGGGGTCACTTTTCTTGTGTCCAACAACAAGTGCTGCTTCTTCTGACAAGAGACTATGTCTACAATCTGAAGAAGGACAGGAGGTAATCAAATAATCTATATATATATTATGTTTTAAAACAAAAAGTATATTATGTAAGATTCCTAATTCCTTTGTGGTGTAACACTCATCTTTTATAACCTTATATTATGTATAATATTATGGAATGCAGAATACAGAGTTTTAAACTATTTTTCAGGCTGTAGCAATCGACTGCTATTCAAATTTCTGTTTTGCACTCTGGAGAAGTATCAATGGATCAGAAGACGTTGAATTTGTAACTCAAGGTTAGCCACAACACTGTAAATAATGCTAACGTATGTATGTATTTAGTTTGCTGTTAAATTTTATTCAATCAAATCCAAATATGATGTAAAAGGTAATAGTACAAAAAAAACTCCTAGTTTACATAAACATGTACAAACCTAACTTGAACATAATATATACATCGTATACAAGTACAAGAGAAAACAGTCAACGACTCCAGAACAAAATTCAAAGTGGATATAACAAATCTTTTTTTCTGTTCATTTTCATGTCTAGGTTGTTGGGAGAGTTCGCCAACTACAGCTTGTTTACAAAGTGAATGTATCACAAACAAAACCATTCATGCAACGGATAAAAGAAGTTTGAATCCTGAAAAAGAAAAACCAAATTTTTGTTGTTGCTCTGATGAGTTTTGCAATAGTAATGTATCAGTTACAGAAGTGTTTGAAGAAGAAGAAGAAGAAGAAGACTTTAATAGGGATCATGAATATGCTGAAATTAGTGCACCAATCAGTCCTTTTCGGACGCATATAACAGCGCTTATTGTCTCAATTACGATAGTTTGCATGTTCCTTGCTTCAATTATCACTGTGTTGCTCTGCAAAAGTAGACGGAAGTGTAAGCCTAATCAACAGGATGATACAGAAGCAGGAGCAAAATTGATGGAACCAATATTTCAAGAAGTGATATCATGGGAGTTGACTGATCCTATAATCTTGGGAGATGAAATTGGTGAGATATTATTATTATAATATATACATGATATATGATTTGTATTTGGAAGGACTAGACCCTCGAATTTATTATGTAGTTTTTTTATTATGATTAATTCTTTTGTTTACATTTTGTACTCTTGATTATTATGTATAAAAAGGTATAGAATATGAACTGTATATTGTCATTATTTATTTATTATGGAATATACAGCTAAGGGAAAATATGCTGCTGTATGTTCAGGAAGTATGGGAGGGCAAGAAATTGCAATCAAATGTTTCGCAGCTGACCAAAAAGATGTTTTTGAAAATGAAAAATCTATTTTTCAAATTTTGGGCCGAATAATTCATCCACATATCGTCAAATATTATGGTAACAAAACTATTTCATGCTTAAATTCTAGGCTCATACATGTGTAAACTTTCATAAGGTTGGCCACAACGTGGTAAACTTCGTTGCTGAGAAAATCGAGTCTGAAAAAATACTCTCTTTCTGTGGGTCATAGCTAAAGCAAAAACTAGCATACTGACATTATTGAAATTCCATTCTAATGGCTCGTGCTCAATGA
Source organism: Sminthurinus aureus (assembly GCA_034698265.1). NCBI lineage: Eukaryota > Metazoa > Arthropoda > Collembola > Symphypleona > Katiannidae > Sminthurinus > Sminthurinus aureus. The sequence goes on along the minus strand of JAQGBH010005145.1, from coordinate 12,398 downwards.
AATTCCATTATTGCTTCTTTTGTAAAAATGGAATTCCTTTCTCATTTGCTTTGTAAATCGAAATTCCTTTATCATTTTTGTTCTAAAATGACATTCTTTGACTTTTTATAAAGAATTCGATCTGCGTGTTAGCCTTCTAATGTCAGGTAGCACAAGTTGGCGTATTTTAGAAATTAATTATTTTAAAATACTTCCAATTAAGTTAAAACTTTGAAACTTTCAGGGTAGTTAGTTTTTGTACTTGGCTACTTGAAAATGCAAAAAAGTGGGTTTACCTCGTTGTGGCCAACCTTATGAAAGTTTACACATATTATATATGTAATAATATGTAGTATAGAAAGTTAACATAAGTTTTGTAGGTAAACATATAGTGAATTCAGATTGTAACAATCATAAAAAGAGTGAGAATAATGATAATTATTCTTACGCCAAAAAAGATGAGAATAAATTTGCGTTATTGAAAAATACACATTTTTCAGTGAAATATTTTTTCTCATATATCTATTTAATCTATAATGTATTGTGAATGTACACATATATAGTGATTAAATAAAACATAATAATAATAAAAAGTTACTCGAGCAAACGTTCTCTATAATATATTGCAAATTATAAGCAGTAATAATATAATAACCAACCAACAGTAAAATACATTGAAATAGTTTCTAAATCATAGAAATCATCTTTTTATCCATATGGGCAGTTTATCATAGACAAAAAAATCGTATTGTACCCATTACAACTTATATAAATTTATGCATATATACATATACGTATAATATTATTATGGTTTTTAGTAGCTGTGTAGGAAAAACATAATAAGTCTCTACTACATTGACATTATTAAGAATTATTATTGTACATAATATATATGTATCATTAGCTAGCTAGTACGCAATAAATAGTAACAATAATAATATAATTTTATTACATAAGTAAGTAATATGCACAATAATATTATAACATTATCACTACTTACAATAATATAATGGTTCTCTGAATAATCGTTTCTAGTATTATCTAAAAACTTTGAAAGACATTGTATATATGAGATCGCATTGTCTCGCTCGTTCTTCTTCCTGCTACAATTTTAAGGCATATATGTTTTAAATAACAATAAATGCTTCCATAAAATTTTATATTTTTGACGAATTTTTCAATTGATTCATTGAATAGTATTTCACTTTAATATTATATTATATATATATATATATGTTCAATGTTCATAACATTGCTTGACTTTGATTAACATTAATATATAATATGTATTTCGTATCAAATTACAAAAATTCCAATCTTGGTCGATATTTTTTTTCTCTTCTCTCGTTACCTTTTATCCACTATTTTTTGGTTTTAGATATAAGGTAAAATTTTTACTAAACATTTTTCAAAACTTACATGTATATATGTATAATATTTGTATTATAATATATTCGCATTTTATGTTTGTATTTAGAAAGCGTGAAAATGCTTGTTGTTGTTTTTTATTTTATTTTACTTATTGTCCAATTCATTCGAAAATACCAAAATAGTATATATTTTTTGAGCGATTGCATAATAATAATTAATATATTTTATGTATAAATAACAAATAATCATCGTCTTGATTTTTGATATATATTATGTACTATAATTTTCACTTTAGAATCTCAAAATACATTCACAATGTTATACGCTTGTCTTCTTCAAAATTTGACGTTATACAATTCAGGAGTTTCTTAAAAAAGCTCCTAATACATAATAACGATTAAAGTATCTAGTATTTTTGAAATTCTCATGTATTATGTATAGTAAATTTTAAAATATATAAAGTACAGGAGTTGCTCCGGATCACAATTTGAAAGATTCATATTGTTTGGTTTTTTTGTATCATTTTTATGGATTCCGTTTACACTTTCATTAACACAGCAGTAGAATATTATGCATAACATCAAAATAATATATGCTTATGTACATACATTATATTTGATGCGCTTAGTACATAATATACCTTTTCATTATATAAGTAAAGATTGTCTCTGTATAAGTGTGATCACAATACTCTTGAAAATAATCTCTCCCAATATCATAATAATATATTATTTGTGCATTATTCTAATGAATTATTTACCGTGTATTAATGCTTTAATACAACCTATCTATTACAAACTATCTGCCTATCCGTATTTCTGCGTGAAAACATCATAAAGAAAACAACACAATCCATAAATTATCCGAAATTATCATACTTCAATGTGAGAATGATTGCAGCATAAACGTCATATTACAATAAAAATCGTTTGAAAGAAATAGGATAGTGCATGCATTTGAGAAAGTCCGGTGTTATAAAATGAGATAAAAAGTTGAAAACGCTGAATACAGCATTATTTTACATTGCTTCTTTTTTGAGTCCACTGAAATTAAAATGCTTTAAAAAAAAACTAAAACACTATACATTATACACGTTCTTCAAATAAAAGTAAATACTAATATACGAGGGTCAATGTACCGATTTCTTTTTTGTATCCTCCAGTTCAATATAATATTATTCAAAGATAGTAAGTCACCTCGTAAATTTTGTACGGAAATATTTAATACATACGTACTCACAGAGTTATATTTTCAAAACAGAAAAATTGTGTAGCTACTTGCTAAAATTATTATATTGCTAGCATATTTTGTTTTCTGAAATAAGGTGTCAACACATGAAATAATATTATTATGTGATAAGAAAAAACTCTTGACGAAGAGAGTCATTGAAATTTGATCCTTATCAGTTTTAGAAATATTATCAATATAATATTATCAAATACAACGACACTTTTCAATAGCACAAAAACAGTGAACGTCTATCACATTCTCCTATAGTACGAAATAATAATATGGTTAATAGTAAGATATAATGAACTGTACGAAATAACAGTACAATTATCCGGTGTGTACAGCTCTACAATTTCTTTTATCTTTTTAGATGATGATGCACTTCTTTAGAAATACGATAAATATGTTTACTGCAGTCTAAAAACTAAACTCGATACTTTTTTATAGTTTAGCAAAAACACTAAGTTCACTCATATTATTTATAATAGAAACTTGAATTTGAATAAAGTTTATATGGAAGACAAAAATATTGTAGTATGATGAAACTGAACATCCCATCATAATATTTGTCAGATTACTACTTGGAAAGAATAAAATAACAATAATAATAATTACTATTATTTGAAACATGAGTGCGGAAATGAGGCTTTCTTTGAACCGAACTTTTATGTGTTGCATTGTCTAGAGTATAAAATTTCCATACTACATGTATCTCGGATTGCAACCGAACATAATGCGGTAATATTTTAATATTTTTTTATACTGAAATACTACACAAACAAATGCTATGCGTAAAACTAAAGCTACTATTACTGTTAAATGCTGCATATTTCCTAGAATATAATAATATATTATGTAGAGTAATTAAAAACTGTTAATTTAAAGACAATTTTGAACAAATGAAAATCAAGATATACGATGTACTGTACATTGTATACCGTGCCTATACATTTTACAAAATCTATAATCTTAAGTTTAGTTTTGTAAACATACATATATTACTGTATATATTATATGGACTGGGTTTTGATTGTTCTTGTGTTTTTTTTAACACAAGTAGTTTAATCTTTGTAATAATATGATTAATTGCATTACGTATACATGCAAGAATTGCACTGCAAACGTTTTTGTTTTGTCTACTTTAACTTAACTCTTTTCCGTACTTATTTAAGGTTATTTAATGCAAGAAACTAAACGATACATTTACACCACTATTATTCTACTTACAATGGAAAATAGACATAATAGAATCGAACAAAAGTAGAATTTTTCTGAAAACTGACAAAATACTTAAACATGGTAGCAACCATTTTGTCAATTTCATAAAAAAAAAAGTTGCTAAAATTTTACATACTATGTAATTTACATATACATATACATACATGTATAACTTCTAGAAATAAATCAAACGATATTTTCACACGTTTTGTAGGTATTCCTATATATTACGATACAACGAAATAGTAACAGATTTAAAAAAACAAAATCATATACAGGGGGATTGCAGCGAAAAGATTGAAATGTTTCTTTCATTTTTTTTTTGGTTTGAACTTACATATGACTTGGAATTCGCAACTATACTTTTCTCTTATTTTTTGTTAACTTATATACATGCAGTAATAGTTGACGTTATAGCTGCAAATGTTGCTGAAGCGAATTCGTATTTATGATTGTCCAGCGTTTTAAATTCTTTTTACGCAATATTGTCATACATTCTATAGTTTTTAGTTGTGGCGAGATCTTTCAGAATATAATGATCGCTTTTAATAAAAAATAAATAAGGAGTTTAAGAACTTGTTGACTGTGACCTTTTGTTTCTTTTCCAGCAATCTGGGTAGTTTTTCTTTTGTTCTTCCGCTCTATCCTTGGCATTTTTAGAATATTTCTCTTTTTCATGAGGAGAAAGACTTGCCCACGCTTCCCCCAGAAGGCAGCTTATTGATCTAAAAAAACAAGAGAGATTAATTTTCTAACATTTATGCACGCGTTTAAAAATTTTTGTTAAGGATATCCGAAACCATAAATAATAATAATAATAATAATAATAAGTATTATTGCTATCCTACGACATAATGTTCTACTGTGCATGAAATAAAACTATCAAATCATTATTTGCAATGACATTATAGTATACAGGCTAAACTTGTGTATTTTTCATGACTTTACCTATTGTCTTTCCCAGGATACTGTTGAATTAATTCAGGCCTTTTATCTTTTGCAAACAATAGAAAGGCGTTCATCGGTCTGCGTCCTTTCTGTTCTTGCATTTGGCTTGAATCCTTACTTCGTTTCAGTGGTAGAACTGATGATCCAGAATTAGGGAGGTTTAACTTTTTCCCCATTACATTGGTTACATGGTTTGATGGACTTAATTGTTGATGTTGCTGGTGATGATTTTGTTGGTGTAGGTGATGATGGTGATGATGATGAAGAATTTGATTTTGAGGTAAAACTGAGATCGGTACAGATTTTTCATCCATTGAGACTCCCGACTCACTTTTAATTATTGCAGTTAAATGATTACTACTTGATCCGTTCATAATATGATTATTATTATGATTACTACTATTATTATTCATAATAGTTGTTGTATTATTATTATGGTTCGAAAAAGACATTGGAATATGCGTTGGGGGTGTTTGTTGATTATTATTAAGCTGAATCGGTGTGCTTGATGGTGGATGTTGTTGTTGTTGATTTCGGTTGGAAGACATAACATTTAATAAGCAAATATCCCCTAATTCCAACTGCATACATTGCAGACCATACGTTTCTTGGAAAATTTCGGGTTTTACAGAGCAATAACACACTCCTATACCTTAAGAGAGAAAAAAATAAACATATATATATATAATCATAAATTCATGATTAAAGATAAAATATTAGTTAAAGTTAAACAATTTTTAATATGCAGATTATTATTACGATCATTCCGTAAAACATTTTGAGAAATATTTTGGACAATATACATTATAATATACAGGGAAAAAACATGTTTGTTCGTAAGTCATCATGTTAACAAGTAAATATCAACCATGTTATTTGACACTGCTTTATTCGTCTTCGTCATGTAAAAAGTATAGGATAACAAAAGTTTTCGGGTCTTTTCAGAAGAAAGTTATAAATAGTTGTTCAACTGTATGTATATAGAATATAGACATAATTATGTTCATTCTAGGAACTATAAAAAAATTTTCTTAAACATGGGAATGGTTCATACTTAGATAATACATATTATACAGTACATATACAGAGATAGATTTATCTATAAATAAAATGCGAAATATTACAAATTACAAGTAGTACACTATAATCTACAATACTATAAGCTATAAGTAAATAAGTAAATCAACAAAAACTAATGAGTTCAATGAAAGAAAAAAACATTTGTACATGTACATTGCTCTGGTTTGTATGATTCTCTCTCTCTCTCTCTCTCTCTCTGTCTATTGATGTTTCTCGTTAGAAGTAGGATGCACGTACATGAGATGTATTGATGTTATAGTACTTAAATGGTACTTGTATTCTGAGTCTGTTCATCATAATAACATGTTATACAAACGATAAGTTGATACTAAATATCTAAAAGTGAAGTGTAGCAATAATTTTATATTTTATATAGGTCTGCCTGTCTCTCTTACTCATTTTTTTTATACTCTGGTAAAAGAAAACTAATTCGATAAAGGAACTATTGCTGCCCTCATTGAAAATTGAAATATGAAATTAACATTTTATAATAATCTATTCAAAGTATAGATCATGACATGTAGTTTTTGTTGTTGAAAATACAACTCAAAAACTTTAGTAGAAAATTGAAGTTTCAATATATGTACATGCAAAATGTTACTAACAACATAACTTTAATGTAAAACATCAATAAATAGAGGGAATAAAAACAAGAACAAAATATGCAAAGGTTTTGTCATACTACATCATGTATTTTTAAAAAATGAAAAGATCCGGAACTTTTGCACATGCTATAAAATTGAAGGTATGAAAATTTGTCACGTGTTGTGTTAGGGGCTGTGTACAAAGTACGTAACGCACTAAGGGGTAGGGGGTAGGGTCAAAAAAGTCACGTGTCTCCATGTATTTAAATGGCGTTACGTAACGCAAAGTGGCGGTCGGTGGTCAAAATTTTGGGTTTTTTGCGTTACGTACTTTGTACACAGCCCCTTAGAACCAAGAAGAAGTTGACTCCTTACCTTTTTTATCAACCATAAACGGGTGAGAAGGTTCCGCGTCTATCTCAATCTGTGGGTGATTTAGGTCACCAACTGGGCAAAATGTTATCTGTATTCTTTCCTTAGAGGAACTCGTCACAACAAGCTAAAAATTGAATCGAGATAAAAAAGAAAAAAATTATTACGATTACATTTATTATAGTTGCATAGCATGTTTAACATTATAATAGTATCATTCGCTACTGGTGGATGAATGAGACAGGCAGACAGAATATGTATTATTATTATAAAACTAGAAAAGAAGAAGCAGCGGTGATCATCCATGATCCATGGTAAGAACGTTTAGTTTAAAAAATTATTATTAACATTAATAAAAATGTGTCATAAATTTTGAAAAATTTTAAATCAAAACGTGCATGATGTAAAATATTCTATGTAATATATTATATATGTACAAGTGAAAATAATAATATATCATTGAAATGAAGTGTTTCATTTTATGATACAATATTTAATACATCATGATAATTAGAATTACAGTACAATGATTATTATACAAATGAATATTGCAACAATATTTATTTGTACATCAATGACGCTATGCACATTTTAGAATATTGATAATATCAATATTATAAAACGAATGCTTATAACTATACTATAAGAAAAGTTTTTGTCAACTTTCATAATTTGTTATTATTATGACTAGCATCAAACTATAAACTACTAACATAATAAGGATGTCTACGTATACATATTATAGTAACTTAAAACTATTTTTGTTACGATATATGAAAGAACGAAATTGAACAAGAGAATAGAAATTCACTGTATCATTCGACATTATATGTATACTATATATATACTATATACACAAATTGCTCAACACCATAAAGAAAGGACAAATTCTAATTGTACGAGAATGAAATGACTTCTTCTTCATTTTCATTCATCAACATAAATAATACAATGTATCATTTTAAAAGTTTAAAAGTTTTAATCTACATGAACTACATAACTAAAAAAAAAAGTCAAAAACGTTATAGAATGTAAAATCTAAAATCCAAGCAAGTAATATTAATGGGTATCATGTAAATAAAATTTACACGCAACTTATTAAATAATGGTATTTTATAATCAATGTACTTTGTCTTACCGTTCGTACTTCTAAGCCATTTGGAGAATAATCTCCTTTAAAATTTAAAATGGGATCAATGAGATTCGGTTGCTGTGCCAGTATGTCCACGAGTACCCAATCCATTGAGTTCATCGTTTGCGAGAAACGTACTTTAGTCCCAGACATAAAAATATTCCATACAGGACTAAAAAAGTTGAGTGGCTTCTCTGCAAGATCTCTTACATCTTCATAACTGAGACTATTTGTCGACGCTTGAGACGGTGCTGGGCTCAAAAGAGTAGATGGAATCATGTTATTGAAGCATGATGAATTATTACTACTCATTGTCAAAGACATTGGTCCTCCAGGTGTATTTAAACTCAAATTTGTAAATGGAGAACTTGGTGGAAATAAAGTAGATCTCATGGGTGAAAATGGTCCATTATACAATTCGCTAGAGTAGCTAAAAACTGGTGAATTCATAAATTTTGGAGATGGTTCATTGGGAGTGAAGAACGAACTTGGAGTTTGAATACTTAACCCACCATTATTAGCTGAATTTCCAGACACCAATCCATAAGGAGCTCTATAATTTGTATTTGATGGATATGCAGATGATGACGATGATTGATGATGAGCCGAAGATTGTTGAAGAGAATTTTCTCCTTCCGTTGAATTCATCCCTGAATGTAGGGGTAAAAGCGGTGATTCTTCTCCACTCATTGTCACATGTGACCAGCTAAGCCACCTATCAAAATGATTATCAAAAAGTGAAAAAAATAAATAAATAAACAAAAAAATAAAATAAAACAATGAGCTATTGTATTCAAAATAAAGACGACATTAAACGTGTAAATTTACACATGTCATATTATACTCATAATAGACAAGCATCGATATATATTAGTTTTATTTTTCCTCTTCCTTTTCTCTTTGAGAATCATAAAAGACATCGTTTTTAAACGTTACTTAAAATTCGCTTCACTATATATATAATATATTATTATGCTCTACTTTTTCTCAGTAGCTAAATCATCATTATTTTTGTACATTTCAATTTCAACTTGTGAGGAATGAGGATGAAATATAAACTGTACTGGTCACAAAACAAAATTCCAAATAAATTTTGGATTCATCAATCTATTTAATAGCCTTTCGTCACCTGTCTGATATCAGCATACTACACAACAATAATTTAATACTATATGATATGTAAAATATTAAATCATGTACAAAAAAATGTATGTAGAAATCCAATACTACGGTAAAGACCGGACATTTGCATTAAATGTTTATATATAATTATACAAAGGGAGTATATTCCATGTATTATAAATGCTAGGTATGATGTATGACTCACATGTAACTTCTAAGAATCTTTAAAACTTATGCATGCAGACCATTTTTCTACCTTTAACAAAAAAAAACTACATACATGCTGATATTATAGTAATAGGTACAAAAGTAGACGAATAAGTTAATTAATTATATGGAAAATGTACATAATATATACCTAATACCTACATATTATAATAGCGGTACAATACCATGTATGTATAAACATGCAATGTAGTATGATGTACACAAGGGGTACAAGTGTGCAACGTATGTACATACATATATACAGTGAAGTGAGGATTATAGGTAAAGTATAAACAATCGTACGATAATAATACTGTGTGTGTACATAAAATTTTATAGTAAGTGCTTAAATTGGTAGGATACTACTAATAATAATAATATATGATGGTGATGATGATGAGCATCAGGTTGTAGTTTCAGTTTTTCAGTAAAGCATGAGGTATGAATCTGTATTCTTTTTTGTATTCTATTTAGTTTTGATTTGCACATTTTCATTTGCAAATGTTTGGACGTATCCTTCAAAGTCCTTACTAATCCACACATGCACTGTTATTAGTTATTATGCTTTAATGTTTTCAGGTACTTTATGGTAAGTTTATTAAACTTTAAGGTACTTTTTACATGTATGTATACATACATTATACCTCTCCATTTGTTTTCCATGAAATTTATTTTGAGGTTAAAAAAATAAATAATAAACTATCGGGTAAGTTAGTAAAAATTAATACACACTTGCTTAAACATTCAATGATGAGTAATAACCATAATAAGTATATTATTATGTGTAAAAAAAGAATATCTCTAGATAAGGAAGGAAATTAATTAATTATTAATTCTTTCACCTTTTAATGTACCTTGCTCAGCCTATAGTCTACATTTTCCATTTGTAATGATATTATAATGCATTGTAATTTCGAATATGAATATATTTATAATTATTATAGAGCCAATTTAATATATTTACTTGGACAAGAACTGAGACTGTTCAAATATATATGTATATACTTTGAGCAAATATTATAAGTATAAAAATGCATCTATAATATATAATATTATATGTAAATATTATGTAAACAAACACAATAAACCCCAAACGAGAAAAGGAAGGGAAAAAAACTTATTAAAAATATTATAAAGAATAGTGAATATAAGAATATAATATTACCTTTTACGATAGGGAAGACTTTTGAATGAGTCCGAGTCTGTTGCAAATTTTGGTGACCCCAAGTATGAAGAAGGATGATGATAATGAGAAGGTAAATTATTTAAATGATTATGATTATTATTTTGACTGTTGGTATTATTATTTGGGTGTAAGCTCAAATTGTTTAAGTTTGTGGCTCCTATTGAGAGGTCCAATGGTGGGGGAATAGGCTTATTCTTGTTTTTCCTGGACAGATGGACCGTAGTAGGGTTGTTATTATTACTGAGATCAGTAGGTTGTTGTGGACTACTACACTTATTTTTCTTATCTCCGGCGACGGCCTCGCTTGGGCTTCTTGGGCTTGCCCTTTCCCAGTCCATCTTTTTTCTCTCTTATCGCCAATACTTTACTTCTTCTTCTTCTTTTTCTCCAACGTTTAGTTGACTTGACAAACTACGACTACTGTGTTCCTTGTGTGTATTACTAACAAACTACTGAATCTGTTTGCGTAGTATATACTGATGATTATTGTCGTAACTTGAAGTAAATCACTCACTCACACTCCACTTTTGATTTAAACTCTTGTTATACATATATATTTATATAGCTTATAATATAATATTATCTGTATAATATACGCATCATATATATATTTTTTTTTGACTATCAAATTATACATAAAATAGTAAAACGACGACGGCGAAGACCAAGACGATGATGATGATGACGATTATTTTAAGATATAGAACATATATATTCTGTATCTGTCTATATAATATATACGTATATTTGATTATTAAGCGAAATTATGTTTTTTGTTTCAATATTATGCTACTCTTTACAGTGTTTATATACTATACGATATGCTACTGTACTATACACATGTCGTATGTATTAATATTCCGCACTTTCGTTCTTCTTCTTAAATAAGGCATAAAAAAGTCACAGTCATTGGATTATATCATTTTATATTAAAAATACACTATATGTGCGAATAAAATATAAAATCGGGAGAAGAAATAAATTTTCTTTGTTCACTATCTACTACTTCTAAAGGCATTTCTTCTACTTTCTCCTCTCCTTCTTCTTCTTTTTTGATCCAAATGATCCCTCATGTAGTTATATCATTCTACATGTCCACTAGCCATCATCAGAATCATCAACCCTATGAGTAAAACAGAGAAACATAATATTTTAAGGACTTTTTATGCATATATATAGATATATGTATATATATATTTTAAATACTACTACATACTACCTATTACATATTATTAGATACTCCTTTGACTTCTTTACATAATTGTTTTATAAAACTACCATTCCTTTTTTTTGGTACTTATATACATGTATGTATGTTGTATGTATTTCAAAATATTATATGATTATGTGAATGATATATGTATGTATGTACGTAAAAATACTGCATAAACACACACATTATGATTATCGTAATATTGTAGGGCAACTTTTATCTCTAAAAATTTTGCTTCCTCTACAATTATTTTACAACATGAATGTACACTATTACTTACTTAAACTTAAAACCATACCATATATTTATGACTTTATATAATGCATACAGGGCATAAAATATATATAATACATTACAGTACATTAATCATCAACTATAATAATGACAACAAGTACTCTACGCATCTTTCTTTTACATAATAATATTATAAAATATTATGTTATTTTCGAACTATATTCTTTCATTTTATGAATAGACATTGACATGTTCAATAATAAAAGTAGCTACATGATATACTCCTAAATCGTAGAGCACGTGCATATTATGTATTACGCATGCATATAAACATTATACATATTATAGTATATATATATAATATGTAAAGTGAGAATAAGTGTATTTTGTATGTCTAATGTGTTTAAATACTAAAAACATAACTTTATTAAATTAAAATGTCTATCTAAAAGAACAAGCTTTCAATATGGAAAGAAATAAGCTTTTAAACATTTATTTTATTACAATTTTAGTGATGCCAAA
>JAQGBH010005144.1:0-15017 GCA_034698265.1 Sminthurinus aureus | reverse complement strand
TAAGTACTAAGTACACCTGGAATTCGCACATGGCATGACATGAACTGCCTCAAATAAAAAAGTCTACAGTGTAAAGTGTAAAGCCGACTTTCACTTTAATTCTACATTCTACACTCCGTATTTATTCTGATGTAAATACATATGCAATGTACATTTTACATGTGTGATGTGTTATCTCTAGTCTCTAGACTGAAGTCTACAGTAAAGGGAAATTTATTACGTATTATTACGTAAGGATTATATTTTGTACGTTTGAAGTACATTTTACGGTATGTTTAAATTAGACACAAGAAGATCTGATTTATCCCCTTTTCCTCTTGTCATTGTCTTTGATACACTGTACAATGTACAATTTACAGTTCAGTGTACGCTACACTCTACACTGTGTACCTTCTTTTGTACCAAATTTAACGTTCTTTTGGTATCGATAACACATCCTGTATTATGCATATTTTATCATCCTGAATCCTGAATGAAACAAATTAGTTGTGCTAATCCGAGTATTCCAATTTTCAATGTCTGACTGTATTTATGTATCACCACTCACCACTCACTCTGCTTTTTTGACTAGTTGTGTTGTACAATTTCCACTCTGTCATTCCAGGTTCGAGATTCTAGATTCTAGATTCTAGAGTCTAGATTCCAGATCAACTTTTACTCCTCATTTCATTCGCTCGAGACTCGAGACTCGATAGCTTTAAATCCCAAAGAGTAAAGAATATAGAAGAGTGAAAAGAGTCAGGCAGTTTAGAGTTTAGAAGGAGAAAGGAAAAGTTGTAGCCGTCTTTTCTAGACGGAGAAAAAAATATCAAAATTCTGATTTATTCCCCCCTCACTAGTCACTAGTCACTATAGTTATATATCCAGTTTTCTCATTTGAGATCATTTTCTCAAGAGGAAGGTTAGTGCAAGCAAGAAGGAAGAAGGAAGGAGGGAGAAGAGGGGGAAAGACGAGGAAATACAAGCTCATACTCAATACTTATAGATTATAGATACCGGCAACGGTGGCTGAAACTGAAAGCTGAGTGCATTCAAAACTTTTTCCAGCAAACTTTTATAAGCATCTGAATTCCGGATTCTGGATTCTAGATTCTAGATTCTGGAGATACTCATAAAATAAAATATTATAACATCCAAGTCATAGCATTATAGGTAAAGATCAAGTATACGAATATACGAATTGGAATTGGAAGGAGTGTGCAGTGTGCAGTGAGGAAATTTCCACAAGAATGATTCTTTAACAACATGATTATTATTTGAAAATTGAAAACAGTTTATACTACATTACCAATTATCATGATGCATGATGCATGATTCATGATACTTGAAAGAACTTCAGCGGGATCGTTTTGAATTTTACAGTTGATGTTCATGATTATGATTACCGTGGACTGGACGGAGGTTTGAACTGAAATGAATTCCGCTTTTCAATTCAAAACTATTGACTCCACACTTCCGGCTTTTGACTCCTGAATCCCGACCTTTCTGAATGTCAATGGAAAATATTGAGAAGGCATAAAATAAATTACCTGTATAATATTTGGGGGGTTCAAGGTCTAGAAATGTAGAAATGAAAAAATCAGGTAGAAAGCAAACTTTTATATGTAATACAAAATACAGCTTTCACTTTTTGTATTTTTATCTACGTGTAAAAGATTCTTAATTTTTGGGCCACTAACTGTATAAGTTAGAGTAAAAGATACAGAATTCTATAGGTGCTTGCAAAAGGCATAAAATAAGCAAAGAAATTCCAGAAGGATCGAAAAGCACCAGGTTTTCAAGTTGACAATTTTTGATGGCAGTGCATGGAAAATCAAAAAACATCATCGTTTCCCGATTCACTGCGTAGATTGACTCATTGAAAAATACGACAAATTGTCAACTTGGAAACCTGGTGCTTTTCGATCCTTCTGGAATTTCTTTGCTTATTTTATGCCTTTTGGAAGCACCTATAGAATTCTGTATCTTTTACTCTAACTTATTCCTTGGTTTCAAGTTTCAAGTGTTATCGTAAACTTGGTAAAAATAAAAATATTTTGAATTTTGCTCTTTTGTTTTTGTAATAGATTTGACGACATTGAAAATCAATATATACCGGGGAAAAGAATTGGTGGACAGGAAATGTTTCTTTACTCAAACGTTGACGTGGATCAGTGAAGAATATGCATTCAAATTCCTGCCGCACCTCAAACCTATAGAAGAAGAAAATGCTGAATAATTTGAACTTTAAATGAAACCGCATAATTTGTACTTTGTTACTTTATGTTGTCTTTAAACTGCAGTATAAATTCTTATGATTCTCTGACACTTGACACTAGATTTCTCTTTTGTCACGAGCCATTTGCATTTGATTAAACTACTTAGGTACTCAGCAATTGAACGCTTTGAACTCTTTGAACGCTTTGAATATGGTAAATTCAAAAGGTATATATTTTTTTAAACGTTTATAAAGGTTTTGCTGTTTTTAAAATTAAAAAAAATACTTGACGAGCCAAATTTATTGCAGTCATGATGCATGATGATGAGATGACGAGACAAAGCAAAATATTCACAAAATTTAACCACAACTTTCAAAAAGCATGGCATTTTGCAAAGAAGTATCATAAAAATAAAAATTTTGTCTGGGTCTTCTGTTTTGTGCTATGAATATTATTGGATTATTGGCAAATTCTCATGTCCCTAGTTTTAATGTACAGTGTATATTGTACATTGTACATATTATTTATTATGTAGAAACTACAATTTAATTTCTCGTCCTTTTCAAACTCTCTCTGCAATCTTTTACGTTGTACAAGTTGGAATCTATAAATAGTTTTATTGCTTCGTTTACTGGCTAAAATTGCGGATTCAGCAGAATGGACAAGTCTCGAGTTTCTCGTCTGGAGAGTCGACGGACTCTTGACTCTTGACTCTTGATTCTTGAGTGTGTAAGGAATAGCGAATTCTTAGCTCTTTCTTCCTGGCTTCTGGTCTATAGTCTTTGGGTTTGAATTTGTAATGTCAACGGATTTCTTAGAAGGATAAAAATTCAAAGGCGCTTCCTTTTTTCTAAAAGTGAGTCATCCCTTTTCCACTGTTTCATCCAATTTTACTCGAGCCGATGACACACAGAGGACTTTGTTCTTTGTTCTAAGTACACATTTGAATAGTTTGGCTGCAAGCAAATACGACAGTGAGAAAAATTTGTACGTTGGGCTGTTTTTCTCCTCGGTTTTCTTTCCGTTTGTCCCTTGGAAATATTGAACATTGAACAATCAATAAAAGCAACGAAAAAGGTTTAGTCCCAGGCCATAAAACAGAGCGGTCTCAAGATTCAATGCTCAAGGCTGTAGCCTCATGTCAAACAACAAAACTTTGTTTCTTTTTGAATGGACACCAATGTGCATTTGTGCCCAGTATTTTTATTTTCCAGCTGAGTTCAAAATAACTGGAAAAAAGTCTTTGGGATTTAATTTATGAAACGACCAATCAGAATTTCGTCGGTTTTATTCTTTGTTTTGGATTTTAAGTACTGCTTCATTTTAGTTTAAGCTAGAATTTGGCATCTGGAGTTTGGATTTTGGACAGCCACCAACTTTCCTATTCGTATTCAACTTGTTTCAAAATTCCAAAGACACGTGTTAAATTGTACAAGAAGAGTGACCAAATACTTGATAATTAGTCTGTCTGGTCTGGTTTAAAGTACAAGATGAATCCTGAGTCATCAAAATCATCATCAAGTGCAAAGAATCGTAGGAGAAAGAAGGCAAAATTTGGAGATGGTCAAGAAGAGAAAAAAATAAAGGAGATTTCCGAGTCTGAGACAAAAAGTCAAGTCCGAGTCGAGAGCAAATCCGTTTTTGACAAATTGCCTCCGGAGGTAAAACAAAATTTAGTCAAAATTTCTATCAACAAGAAATGTATTTTGAATTTATTGTAGCATAAAAAATAGCCAGAGTTTTTAGCAGTAATTATTATTGTTTGTATTTTCGGTTTGATTCAGATGGTGATGAAAATTCTCGAGTATTTGGACACAAATAGCCTTCGCGTTTCTCACGTTGTGAATCGTAATTGGAGAGGAATTGCCTACGAAATCCTGCAGTCGAGAGAGGATTTTGAAATTACAATTGATTGGGCAAAATTTGAAAAATTCATCCAGTGTTTTGAAGACACTAAGGAAATGCCACTGTTCACTCGCTTCCGGTTTAATGACGTTGGACTCGCCGTATTTGGTCAGGCGGATTGGATTAAATTTACTTCTACTTTTGGGGAAAGTATCAAATGTCTCAAGTTGGCGCTGGACAATGACAATGCCAATGCCAACTGCGGGATTGCTGCTAATGGACGGAAACTAGTAAAGGCAGTGGGAGATTTAATTTTAAATCACCTTCCGAATCTCCAGGAATTCGGTCTTCTAATTAGATTGAAAACTGAAGAATTTTCAAAAATTAAACTATTCCCCACAACGCCTTCAAATAAAGAAACAAGAGCAGCAGTTCAACTTCCGCGTCTCAAAGTCCTCTATTTTAATGACTGGACAATCTCAAGCGGCACTCAAATTGTCACAGATCTCCTTAAAGCTGCGGTAAACTTGGAAAGGATCGAGTTTTTTGCACAGTATGATGTCTTTGAAACCATTTCTTTTGAAAGTGCTCAAACCTTTCATCTTCTCCAGTCACTTGGAAAACTTCATTTTGTTCAAGCCGCCGACATCCAAACGTCCCGTTTTCTTGTGCCTGACGACAATGAAGACAATCAAGACAATCAAGCCAATAAAGCAGCCGTAGCAACTGAACTCTTTAAATGAAAGAATCTTGACCTTGACATCGACTGCGAGGAAAATAATAATCCCATTGTTTTGGAATTCGTCTCGACTCTTCTCGAGTCCAGCAAAGACACTTTGACCACAATGAGATTAACAACAGCTGCAGTTTGGACTGGTCTTCAACTTCCGGTATTCAGCAGACTCACCAACTTGATCATTTGCAACAACAATCAAATGGAACATCAACAAATTTTGTCGGTTGAAACGCACTTTGTAAAACTTTTTCCGGCTTTGCAGTTTCTCGGTAAATTTAGGCATTTAAAAAAAAGTTGTTCTACATTTTGAGTGGTTTGTAGGAATCGAAGCTGAGAAATGGAATCGTCGTGTCGTATACGGCTGGCTGTGCACAGTGAGTACGCTTTGCGATACGCGGGGTACTGTGAGACCTGTGCAATATTTAGTCACACTATGCACAATGCATACTGAACCGCGGGCAATGTGAGATTTAAGAAGCAGCTTCGCTTCCGGACCCTCAAGCATTTGTTCTTTCAAGGCGATATAAAATCGTCACCGAATGAAGATTCCTTACCTAGTTTATTTATCTAAAACTTGAGAATTTTTCAGTTTTCTTGTTTTCTTTCCATTTTAATTTTTAATCCTTTAGAGGATTAAAAATTTCCAGCCGCCAGCTGGCTCTGTTATTCTGTTCTGATTTGGTTTAGGTTTGGCGGGATCGTGGGCTGGATTTATTCGTGACGATGGCACTTGTTTCCCCACTATTAAATGCCTCACTCTCCGCGCTAATGGGCTGCAAGGAGATGACATTGTTCTGATTTCTGAGGTTTCTCCAAACTTGAAGAGATTTAGTGCTTATCGTGAAGGGTATGAGCAGCCGATAGAAAACTTTCCGCAAGTGGGCAGAGCCATCTGGACTCACATGAGTCAACTCCAGTCTCTAGAACTGGTCATTGATGCGAAATCTCCAGCCAACGCTTTTCCAGCTATTGACGCAACCATCACTGGATTTTCAGCAGATTACTGTCAGCATCTTTACGATTCAAATTCGGTCGAGGTTGACAAATCTTTTAAACCAAGGGAAATTTCAGAAGCAGAGTTGAGGGCAGAGAGGAAAAATCCTTCCATTTTGGATCTCAAAGGTAAAACTTGAAACTTTTTTTGCTCATTGGTTTTGCCAACTTGATTTCTTGAGAATTGATGATGAGACAAAATTGTTAAATTAATTGTTAAATTACAAGCCATTTTTTCCTGTTGGTTTTTGCAGAGTTGAAAAATTTGGAAATTGACTTGGTTCCGATCCCTCGACATGTTTTCCATGACGACGAGGAGGAACAAAAACCAGAAAATGACCACCAACAACAACAAGAATATGGCGAAAAACCACAAGAATCGGAATCGGATTCGGAATCAGAAGACAAAGTGTCAGAAAAAGAAACAGTTGAACTGATGAAGGAAAAAGCGATAACTTTCATCAGCAAAGAGTATGCTTTTAAACTGATGGAAAACATTACTGTTGAAATTCAAATATCCAAGGATTTTTAAGCTCACATTCCAGCATTGCTAAAATGTACTGTATTATTTTACCTTCAAAATCGAGAATAATTGTGTAAATTCCATCGGGTTTTTCCTGTGTTTGAGTGTTGCAGGTGTACAGGATTTTTTCAATGTCCATTCTCCAACCTTTGTTGTAAATTTCTAGTACCGTAAAAACTACACGACGTGGAGTACTGAATCTTTGTGTGTGATCAGGTTTTGACAATTGCTGATCATAGGAAAATTTTCAATACTATATGTTTTGTAGTTTGTATACAATTAAATGTATGATATTACCCTCCACTGTATGATATTCCACCACTTGACGGTACAGACATTTTAAAACTTATCAATACTCTAGACTCTAGACTCTGGATTTTCATCTGTCTCTTGTGTATAAAATGGGAATTGTAGGAAAACTGAATAATCATTACTTTTTTTTACAATAAATAAATAACATAAAAAAAACTTAAAACAAACTGTGCATTTGAAATTAGGAAATTAGTCTCACAAGTTGGATATGGAGAAAAATCTAAAATCCTGTCAATTTTGAACCCACAAAACATTTAAAAAAAAGTTTTTCATTTTCATCTTGACAAATTTTCTGAATAAAAGTGGCCCTACTCTCATGTTCTTTGAAAACTAACAATAAGACCAAGAAAATGCGGAGAAAATTCCAATTTAAATTCAAATTCAACTCAGTGAGATTCTCATCATTTGGACAAAAATGAGAATCATTGTGCACGCAAATTAGTGCAGTACATGCATAACAAAGCATAAATGACAGAATTTGTCCACATGTAGACAAAATGTGAATTTGACTTGTAAGTAGATAGAAAACTGAGCCTGAGACCAAGACGTTTATAAATTACACATTACACATTACCGATTATCAATTATTGATAGCCACAGTTTGTTATTTGTTATGGAGACAAATCAAAGGAATTAAAACCAAACAAGGAAATGTGTGTGAGATGGATAATGGATATCATTGTCCATTTGTAATAGTAATCTTCCGCGGATGATGCGTGTAATTCACACTCCAACTCTGTCGCATGTTCATTTGCTCATAATCCATTAGCCTGCGTCTCAAGTCTGCACTTTAGAGTCTGGAGCCTGGAGTCTGGATTCTAGAGTCTAGAGCTTGGAGCTATGAACATTTCTCTTAATTGCCTCTCATCTTCATCTCTCATCTGCACACTTCAACTGGCCAAACTCAAATACTTTCCATAAATTATCTGATGCTTTCTGTATTCTCTAATCTGTATTATGTATTCTGTAATTTAAGTGTTATCACACTACTCAAAATTGATAATCAACGGACCAACCAATACCAATTTGTTTATGGTTTCATGGTTCATGTTTGAAATTTGATATTTGATGTGCACAGGTATAAAATGAAGAGCTATACAAATAAAGACATTCAAGTTGAAGTTGAAGGCGAGTCGAGTCATTCCTCACAATCTCTGTTCTTCCAGAACCAGAATCAGAACGAAACCTGCTGTGTTCTGTTGTCAGTGAGCAGATTTCTCATGTATTTTCTCCGTTTGAATCCTTTCGAGTCAAATAATTTTAGTCCAAATATTTGCGAGTCTCAGTTCCCCCCAAATACAAACAAAAATGGAAGGCAAAAACAGTACAACTGGAGAATCAGTTGCAATTACCATGGCAACCACAATCTCACATCCATCTAAACCTCAAAGTGAAAATATTAGTTTCAGGAAATGGCCTCAATTTTTGGCTGCATTTTGTGGTAATTCAACAGAAAACTCAGGACTTAGTTGTTTAAAATCTATTTGCATTGTAGACAACGGAAATTTTGTCAGAATAATCTAACTTTTTTTGTTTTATTTTGAAAAAAAAACAGCTTCTTTAGGTGGATTTTGCCTCGGCACTTTGTTGGGTTGGACATCACCCGTCCTGCCGCAATTAGTCGAACACGGACTTGACCCGAATTTGAATCAAAATTCGACACACGTAGAAATAGAAATAAAGATTTTAAATTTGACCGCAGATCAAGCGAGTTGGATCGCTTCTCTTGGAATTGTGAGTGCAAAAAATTAATGAGAAAAATACTATGTTTGATGTTTGGCTATTCCAAGTTAAAAACGTTTTCGCAAGGGAAATTCAATTTGTTTTTGTGTTTTCTAAAGCTCGGCTGTGTCTTTGCAACAATTCCCACTGGAATCATAATTGGAAATATTGGGCGACGAATGACAATTTTGGCTCTTTCAATCCCGCTTTTCCTCGGCTGGGTTCTCATTATAATTGCTGACAGTGTGAGACTTCTCTACGCCGGAAGATTGATTACAGGGTTCGCCAATTTTAAAATTAATTTTATTTTTCAAGCGGTTTTCTGATTTATTTAAATTTGGAATTTTGAAATATGGTGCAAAAATGGAATGTATTTTAGATTTTGCTGTGGAGCTTTTAGCATCGCCGTTCCGGTTTACGTGGGCGAGATCGCTTCAAAAGAATACCGTGGGATTTTGGGCTCCTTTTTCGCTCTCCAGGTCGTAAATGGTGTGTTGTTTTCCTACGCCGTGGGAAGTTTAGTTGACTGGATGTGGCTGTCGATCTTGTGCTCGAGTGTACCCATTCTCTTGGCCGTTTCTTTGTATTTCATGCCAAAGTAATAAAAAGCCAGTTTGAAATTTAAAAGTTGAAAACCTAGACTAAGTTTTCTATTCTTACTCACAGTTTTTTGTACATGATGAATATAATGACAAAACGTTTATGTTTTACGCAAAATATTTTTATGATTGTGCCTTATTTTTTTTCTTTGTTCTTTCAGTTCTCCAGTGTATCTGCTGTCTGTAAATAAATTTGAGGAGGCTGCCCTCAGCTTGCAGTGGCTCAAAGGAGCTCAAAATTTGAAGGAAATTGAACCAGAATTAAAATTGGTACGTTTTTAATTCAACTTATTAGAATTTTTAAATCTTAGGAAAAACTAATTGTTTCCTGATTCTTGCAACAGCTACAATTTAATCAAGAAAGTTTGGGCGACGGAGAAATGACTTTGAGGGATTATTTGGACGGCTCAATTTGGAAACCTCTTTTACTCTGTGTCGGAATTCACATGCTTCAACAGCTAACGTACGCTATTTTTCCATCTTTTTATTCCCATAATTTTAATGTAAAACCTTAAATTGAGAATCGAGTGATTAATCTATGAATTTATGTATTTAGTGGAATTTCTACGGCTGTTGTATTTTGTGCAAGTATTTTCGAAACCGCTGGGACATCGTTGAGTCCGAGTTTGTGTAGTATTGTTGTCGGTGTGGCTCAAGTTGTTGGAGTTGCTGTCTCCACAATCTTGATTGATAAGGCGGGAAGACGGAGTCTTTTAATCGTGTCTTCCGTTGCCATGGCATTGAGTTGGATCCCACTGGGAATATTTTTCTACCTCAAGGCGGAAAATGGAGGCCAGGTTCCAGATGGATTTGGTCTCGTTCCTCTTATCAGTCTCGTTGGCTCCGTCGTCTTTTTCAGTGTCGGACTTGGGCCGGTAAAAATCAGATGACCATTTCATGTATATTTTTATAAATTTTGATAATTCATGCTTGGCCAAAATTTCAATGAAAATGAATTGTGCTTATAGATCCCATGGACTTTGCTAGGTGAACTTCTTCCACATCAAATAAGAGGTACGTTACACATTAAATTTCAATAAAAAAGGAACTGGTGAAAATTTTGCAATGCATAAAAATTGTATGTATTTTAAAATTAACAGGGACTGGAGCGAGCATCGCCACATTGTTCAACTGGCTCTTATCTTTTTTCATTACCAAAATATATGATGATGTTTCCATGTCTGTCGGTGCACACACAATATTTTTCATTTTCTCTGGGTTTTGCCTTGTGGCTGCCCTTTTTACACATGTAGCTTTACCCGAAACTAAAAATAAGGAGTATGAGGAAATTCAAAAGAATTTTGCAAAGAAATGAAATCAACTGTCTTTTATCTTGTACTTTGTACAAAATTTATGGAAAAATAAATAAAATTTCTACAAATATCTGTATTTATTTTGCATAATGTATTAAACGGTGAAAAACACAAAGTTACGAAACCATGTTGACCATTGTTTTTTGTTTGCATTTTTAAAGTTTGTGTCCGTACATTCGATAAATTTTATGGCTGTTCCTGGACAAATTTCATTTAGGCAGTTGGAACATGTGACAATAGCTGCCTTCAGAATTCTCCCATTCCTTTCAATGTCCATCGGGACTTTGCACTCTGCATTGCAAATGTTTTCATCACAATCTTCATGGGCTTGGACAAAGCACAAGGCGGTTGAGCTCATGTTTTCCATTTGATTTTTGTGATCTACTTGTCATTTGTCATACAGATTTTTATATTGATTAAAGCCTCAGTTTTTATATACAATAAAATGGCATATGAAAAAATGAATAAATTTACTACCTGGAGCTGTCAAAACGGTTGTAACCATGGCAACAAACACAGTGAGAGTACAAATAATACTAATATTTATACCGCCTTTCATTATGCAATTCGGCTTTACTTTGTAATGCGTGGACAATTGAAATTATTTATGTAAAACAAAGAAGAGAAGCTTTGGTGAGCTATTAAATTAACTACCTCTCTTTGTGTGTGTGCAGTTGACAGAGGACAGAAAAATTGAGATAAAATTGGAAAGGTAATAATACAAAGGTTTATATTAAAAAAAAATTAAATGGTCAGCTTTCCGTGTATTGGTGATAAATGATAAGATAAATCCGAACAATCGAGCGTAATAAATACTTCCTCATTCTTTATGCCACCTTTGTTGCTTTTGACGTAGTCGTTAGCATCCATCACCTTGATTTGTATTATAATAATTGTTTCCTTATCTCTTCCATGTTTTAATCTATGATAACAGTATTATTTACAAATTCGACTCCCATGAAAAATGATGCGTATGTAGATGCCATGCTTTAAGGTATTTAAAATGTACACAATGGGTAATTGTTCCTAATATTGTAATTTCCGCCTAGTTAAATACGGCTAATTGTGATTCGATTGATTCGACTTGTGGTAAATGTGAATGTTAATGGAAAGAGGGAAAAGGTTTGAGACTAATTACGCAGACGTTTTAATATAAGATGTTCTGTACTATACGATGTTTTTCCTCTGTCGCATTTTATTTATGATCTTTTGATTTCTTTTTTTGTAAGGGAATGGTCATTTATGAAAATCCATTCCTCCTTTCTGTCTTCTGCCAGACCCGATGTTTTACAACTACTTAACGCTAGTGGTTTTTAATAATCAGTTTAAATGAAGAACTGTAGGTGCTCATTGGTTTAGATTAAAAACAAGTACAAGTAGTCTTTTATTGACGCCTTTAAAAATAAACTATACAATATACATAGTTAAAAAATTTCTGTCACCTGTAGGTTTCTACATCAGAATTTAAAGTTCAAAAAACATCTTGTATAGCAATTTGCAATGAAACAACTTGCAAAAATTCACTGGGTCAAACTGTTTGAAATTTTTAACAAAGGAGCAGATATAAATGCAACCCGAACGCGATGTGAGCAACATCAACTAACTTCTTGTAAAATTCTCTGAAGGTCAAATTTGTTTGTGGGTCAACAAAAATACCAACAGCAAGAAAATCATAATATTTGAATGGTTACTCTGCAATTAGTGTGCTAGTTAAAACAAGCCAGACGGTATTTGTGTAGTCGTTCGAGCCATTAAAATACTTAAACAAGTGAGAAACCCGTTTTTTCCAGCATTCCGGCTTAACCAATCTTAAAGACCTCTCTTTTTTAGTAAATTTTTGCATTGAGCCGAAAATCCAAATAATTCGAGTTTTTAATGTGGTTGTTGCAAAACATTTTGAAAATTTCGTTAAACTCTTTAATATTTTTGAGACAAAAATATGCAAAACAATTCAGCAAAACTAGACTAAAAATAATGTAAAACAAGGGAGGCAAAAGTGGATGTTTCTGAAAATATCCAGAATTCTGAAACATAGCCAAAATTAGACCCGAATAGTAAGCAGTAGAAAACATTTAAAAAACATGCGGAATTACATCAAATTCGCCAAAAATAAGGTCAAATCCCGAGCAACTGAGACCAATTCGAGTAAATATGTAGAATAGATAAAACATAAAGTAGAACATTGGAAAAGAATTGACAGTATGCACAGAAAATTACATGTCAGAATCTACCGTGCTCTGCTGAAAACACAACCTAAAACACGGAATTATCCCATACTCTCTAAACATCATCACTAAACACTAAAACACCACACTCTATACACTATACACTTACAAAATCTACAATCTACAATTTACACTCTGTTCAAATTCTACATCTCAACTGCACTCACAAACCAAATTACCCATTACAAACTACAAACTACAAATTCTCATCAGCTCTCTCACAAAATATTTTTCTACACGCTACACAAAACTCGAAATTGTCACTATTGAAAATCACACAACCAAAATTTAAATACGATTCCTTTCTTAAATCTTTGAATAAAATTTCATTACATTTTATAAATTTTTAAACCAACCATAATTTCGAAATCTTCGTAACTTGTTTTCTTTCCCTTATTTCCAAGTATTCATTCATTGTTACATTCTTTTAGTTCAGTTCCTCTTTACATCTTTATTTGATTAGTTATATTTCACACCAAGTCATTGGGCTGACCCCAACGTAACTAGGTTATTTAATCCGGTTTCAATGGCGCACCCGTCATGATCAAATTAGATTAACGTGAAATACAAATACACAATACACTGTACGTTCTCCTCAGTTTAATTTTACTTTTATCCTTCTCTTCAAATGACCGGCTCTAATCTCACTCACGTAAAAATACATCAAATTCTTGAACCACTAACAACTCGTCTACGAGTGAATCAGTACGTTACAGTTTGCCATATTTTCTATGGACTCTTTATAATTGACACTATTTATTCGGACTGCGTTGTCGTAGTCCGTGTTATTCTACCTCGAAATTCAGCCGGTACTCGTCTTATTTTCCCTTCTCGTGACCTCCCTTATTGGTTCGAGTAAAATGTTAAATACTGAACAAAGTCTAAATCCCATCAGGGTGATAATCAATAAATTATGTGCAAAAGTTACATTTAATCAATTCCTTAGTTTCCTCAGTGTATAAAAGTGTTGTGTATTAATGGAAATCCAAATCAACTCTAGAGTTCATCTAGAGGGGAATTTTTTTAATTAATCAGGTGTGGAGTGTAATCCACACTCACACTAAAGACCATCAAAAATTTCTTCACTTGATAAGTACAAGTGGTGAAATTATAATCGTACCACAATCCAACGCCGTCCTAGCCAATTCCGAAAGCAATCCGATTCCGTTGTTCGAGGTGGATGAAATAGTTCAACTGCGACTCAAGTGCCCATGTTCTCACAAGCTGTCAATCTTACATCGTGAAATCGGTGCTACCGAAATCATCTATACCATTTTTCATTTCCCTTCTGGTATCCCGTTCGGAAAAGTTCCCAAACTTCAAGCCATTGAATTGAGCACTCAGTATTTATTTCAGCCTACACCACAATCATCCTCAACTTCCACATCCACATCCAATGCAAAGCGAAGACCAGCTTTACTCCCAACACCTATTGGACCTCCAACCAAAATTCAAAGGATCGACAAATAGAGAGACAACGATATTTTGAATGGTTACATTTATTTATTATGCCCTATCTGATTCTTTTGTAACTACTTTGATTCTTTGATATTATTATTTTATTTTTTATTTCTTAGGTTGTAATCGTATACTCCTTATGGACAATACAAACACGTTGGCTGTAAGTTATTCTTCTTTTCCACTTTTCAAGCTGATCATAAAAAACGCTGCCACAAAGACGGGTAAGTTGCTCAACATATTTCAAAATGAGATTCAAAATGCAAAGCGTACACACTTAATTTTAGGAAGAGTCATCTTATTGCATATCCCTCCATTTCATCAAAATACGAATTTCTCAAGCCACTCATACAGAACGTACAGTTTAACCTTCTACGTCCAAAGACGGAAACTCCAGCCATGGACCTATAAAGACTCTTAAGACGATGATGGTGCTAAAGGAAGAGAACCCCTGAATAAGTCCTTAAAACCGTGGTTTAAGGAGTTCTACGAGACACCGGACTCGCACACTATTGGAGAATAGAAGATGAATTTTGAACTTTTTTTATTACTCCATAATTGATTTCTCTTTCCTTCTTTTTAGTTGTCGCTACTTGCTATAGTCTTCACCTGGATGTAGGACCAACGTTTTTGAGTAAGCATTTATTTTTATTTTTTTTATTGTTTTTCATTACCTTTTCGAAGTATTATTTATTATTGATTCCGTTTTTTGTTTTGTTTTTCTATTTCTCGGTATCATTGACACCTGGGCAAATTTGGTCAGCCCAATGGCTGGTGAGGCCATTTTCTTGAGCTCTGCGCATTTTCACGGTAATTAAAATACATCAAGAATTTTATACTTTATCACTTGTATATGTAACCATGCCAAATATCGCTCCATGCCAAATATCGCTCCCTCTCTATCTCGCATCTCAAAACCCAATTTCTTTTCTTGATCTTCTATCTACATCACTCACTCAACATTTATTTCTTATTTACATTTCTGTCATGAAAAATATAAAACACTGTATTCAATGTCTCTTATCTAAAAGTCAACGTCTTCTTTCAATTTTTCTCTCACTCAACTAACTTAACATTAAAACCACAGTTTACA